>BQNB010002265.1:3342-127147 GCA_026074375.1 Tanacetum coccineum | reverse complement strand
AAAATAGAAGTATCGACCGAGAAAATCAACAAAAAAAGAATGACAACAACGATCTCAACCACGACCTATAATAATAGCGGTTCACGTATAAGAAAATATAATTATAAAAAAAATGCATATTTTGCATAAGTGTAAATATGTATATTTCTACATGCATGTAAATCTTATATTGTAGAATCCATGTGCGCGCCAAACTTACTCACTTATACCCACTAAGTGTTACGCCTTAAGATTTAACTCTATTTTAACCCATTCCGACTAATATTCAATTTTAATAAAAATTACCTATTTTGACCCATTTTAAAAGATTATGATTTTAGACATGAACAAAAGTGGAAGACTAACTTATTAGTTGTAATTTCGGTTTTAGTTAATATATTTTACGCCTTAATCGTTCTCCATAACGCTAATTGACCATTAAAAGAATTTCACCAAGTTTGACCTTTTTATTCTATATTTTCCTTAAGTCTGACCCGTCCAAAACGACCCGCTAAAATACATTTTCACGATTCAGACTCTAAAGCATTTTAATGTAAAACAACGTTTCTGACAACGTTTTAGTTTTACCCGAGACGTGGAACGGCCCAGAAATTGACCAAAATACCCCTATAAGTTTCTGCAGAAAACTTATCTTTTTCCTAAAAATGTAATATCTAATCCTAAGCTTTTTGACCAGCTAACATACGTTTTGTAGCCTTAGTTATACCCAAGGGAAAGTAAAATGACATTTTAAACAACTTTTTAGTTTTACCCGAAACTCAAAACTCAACAGAAAATGACGAATGTGCCCCTAAATCAGATCTGATGCAAACTAAAAAAAGAAAAACGTAGATTTTATTCTAAGCTTTTCGATCCGTCATTAAGTATTTTTAGACTTAGTTATCCTTGTAAAAAAGTAAAACGACCTTCCGAACAACTTTTAGGTTTCGGCCGAAGGCCGAAACTGACCAGAAAATGACAAAAAGCCCTTTTTCAGATCTGACAGCAACCGACATTTTTAAACAAATGCAGAATTTTGGCAAACATTTTCTAGACCTCTTTTGACCTTAAAAACTTTGTTTTTGAGAGTTACGGGTCGAGCTTTATATCGAAACGAAGCTTGGAACGTCCTCTATCATAATTTTAAGACCAATTTCAGTTTTAACAAATTTTGACTTACTCGAACCGAGTCGTTAATTTTCTGCATTACATGAGTATCTTTCAACTCCTTCAAAACTTTGTTTTCAAGTAACACAATATCGCCAACACACTCAAACTAGACTAACACCACTACTAATCATCTCAAACTAACTATGAATCCTCAAAAACACACATGCAACTAAATCCATGGATTCTCAATATAAAATTAATTACATGCACACAATATATAGCTTAATCAACATAAATAAAAAAATACTTACAAGCATAAAGAAGTAGTTAGATGATCAAAACAAACCACCCTTGTGGTTTTCTTGATTTGGCTGAACACCCAAAGAGCCTAAAAATCAAACCCAAACTTGTTTTCACCACACCAAATCTTGATACACACATAAAATCAAACCCTTATAACACCAATTCCACTTAATTAGATCAAAACCCTTAAAAAGTCGAGTCTTTAAAAAATAAGAACATGGGGAAATCTTATGCATGGTGGATTTTATTTAAAAAAAGTAATGGGGGTTTATGTAGGAATGATTTGAGAGTGAATGGGAGTGATTAATTGGATTTTTTGTGATGATGATAGTGGTTTGGGTTTACTGTGTGTCGAACACAATATGAGAGGAAAAAGAGATAGTGTTTTTTAACTGAATTTATAAGTTTTTAAAGAGGGGCCAATGCTTTATATAATGGTCAAACATGTCTAATTAAGTTCTAAAGGGGTGTTTGGTTTATGGTTTTATTAGAGTAAAAGGGTAACAAGAGGATGTTTAGCTTAGCTTATTGTTAGAGTCAACAAGGGGAGTGTTTGGTTTTGTATGTTATGTTTATATTTTTATAAACTTTGCATTGCATAGTTCTCGGCCTAATTATTTAGATAACACGTTATAAATTGTAAAAACACTATTTTGATGCGGTTTCGGCCAAACACACGGGAAAAGTAAAAAAAAGTACTAATTAAGCTCTCAAAGCTAAAATATGTAATTGTTGATTTCTCAATTGATAAAACGGATAAATATCCAACGCATGTCTCGCGAATAATTAAAACAACGATTTTAATAAAACCGGCTAAAATAAAAAAATAAATTCTATAAAATTAGAAAATAGAAATTAAAGCTCGGGATAAATAGCGACATGAAACACGGGTTGCACATAGATAAGCGTTAAAAGATAAGAGTGATACGACCACATAAAAGTGACTCCATAAATAATCAAGATAGTCAATTATCATACGTTTGCTTTCGGTTACTAACCTCAAAATTGACAGATGTCACAGTTTTCCCCTGTTAAAGGGAACTTCGTCCCGAAATTTTAGTTGCTCGTCCTAAGCCGTAGCGCTCGCGAACAGTTGCGGATACTTGCACTTTATCTCGTCTTCTCGTTCCTAAGTAAATTCTGGTCCTCGTCGGGAATTCCAACGAACTTTTATAATAGGAATTCGCTTCTTTTTCAGCTTCTTGACCTCACGGTACATGATTTTCATAGGTTCTTCAACAAAATGTAGTTTTTTGTCGATCTTGACTTCTTCTAGCGGTACGTGCAAGTTTACGTCGGCTAGGTATTTCTTCAGGTTTGACATGTGAAACGCGTCATGGATGCCTATAAGTTCTTGCGGTAAACGTAAATGATAAGCAACAAGACAGACTCGTTAGACCGTTAGCAAATTAAATTTCATAATCGAGGTTTATAGCACTAGGTTTCGAGTTAATCAAGGGAAAGAAGTCAGTAGAAATAAAACTAAAATAGGCATCAGAGTTGAATATTACGGTAGAAAATGATTGATGAAAGAAAAAGTACTCGTCATGACGTTTAGATCTTGCTGGGCTTCCTTAGTAGCAATGGAAAAACTTCTAACACAGGCTGGTTTTCATTGTTCTTCTAATTGCAGGAGCTAAACCCCGAATGTAGCAATCAATACGCTTTCTTTTCGGAATTACCGTGTGTGGCACTAGTCTAGCCAACTCATGAAATCGGGTTCTGTACTTATCAACATCAGCTCCATTCATAACATGATTCTAGAGCTCTTCCTTAAATTTCTTGATTGCATTATCTAGATAGTATTCCTCCCTTAACAACTTCTTTAGGTCCTTTTAAGGTTGGGCTATAGCAATTGCCCGACCTCTTGTCTAAACTAGTTTGTTCCACCAAGTTAAGGTGCGACTTTGCAACATACAAGATGCGAATTCGACTTGGATTTCTACGGGACACTCACTAATGTAGAGCACATACTCCATTTCTTCTAGCCATGATAGTAGGCCAACTGCTCTTTTAGTTCCAAAGAATTTCTTAGCACCACAAGACTTGGATGTCCTGTAACTACAACCTTGCGTGTTGCATACTTAGTTTGTCCTTATCTCCCTCGCTTCAACTTAGGGTCATTACCATCTTAATAGAGTATACCTCTTTTAACTTCTCATAAGTCAAATCGATTAACGGCTCAAATTTCTAGTAAACAAACCTCGTGTCTGCTCTAGGTTCGTTTGGTATGGATGTACCTTGATTGGTTTCCACGATTCGTTCCTGAGTTGCGCGTGTTTCTTCTTGGAGGTATGGTTTTTAAAATTGTCTACAACATTCATTTGAGTAATTAATTTGACCAAAGTATAGTGCGAGTACCGTGCAAATATAATGTAACTTTAAAATTTATTGGAATAACTATTGTGCAAAGAAAAAAATGCCACAAATGTTTACATCGAGTAACAGATAAACTTTTCCACATATATAGTTTCAATTCTTCCATACTAATCGTCATCCAAAGAGATACGTCTGCAAAAAGTTTGTATTTCGCAGTAACTTACAACAAGGTTTGTTTCCAACATAAATCGTGACAAAAAAATTTTTTTTGACTAAAGATGTATTTCAAGTAACGTAAAATAAAGAAATTTTATTCCTTTAAATTTTTTTTAAATCATAATAAGGATTTTCCTAAAATTTGAATTCATAGTAACCGAACACAATGATACCGATACAAAAGAATTTATATTTTTATAATAAAACATTTTTTTTCGAACGCGGGTTGAATAAATATATTCAATAAAATTTGGTGTTTAGATGTATCTTATAATACAAAAATTTTGATGCTAAAGCGATGTAACCGTTGAAAAATACAAGTGCATCCCGTTAAAAAAATGTTCAAAAAGTACCTCACTTGTACATGTTTTGTTACCAAAGGACTTCGACTCGTCCAAATAACTACCATCTCTAAAACACATAGCCAAGACGAAAATTGTTATCATGGTTACACAATTAACCAGTATCAAGTATAAGGTTCTCATTTTTGTATCAATCCTTTTGTCTCAAAAGGGTTCTCCTATGCGATGGTCATACAACCAAACAACTAGAGTGGTAACATTCTAAGACGAGTTACTCCTAAGGCAACTAATGATGTAATCCGTCTCATCGAACGTCTTCAAGAACGAAACGTTTAAGTAACAGGTATCTATGATAAAAACGATGTCAATCCACATAGTGGATGAGAAATAGTCGTTTGCAATCTGCACGGTAGGGTAAGGACAAAATGTCGTGTTAATCCCACTTGAATAGATCTTGCTTAGCTTGTAAAAGGCTTAGTTGTATTGAATAAATCCAAGACAACTATGATAGAAACTTTGATTGAATATATCAAAGACTATGCGAAATCTAGTCTATGATACTAAGAAGAATAAGTAATCAAACAGTAACAAACAAGATTGTATAATACCAAACTTTAAGCCTCAATATATTAATATGAACACTCTTGATAGTGTTAGGGTTATACAAAAGCTTGAAGCTATAACAAAATGATTTCTAAATGAAATATATCTAAACTACATGCCTTAGAGTCTCCTTTTATACACCAAGGAACCCTAATGGGCTTACAATGTGTTTCCTAGTCATACATATCTTTTCCTAAAATAACTCATTCTTATCACATAAGCAGTGCTAACTTGATCTAATAGTACTAACTTATAACTAGCAGTAGTAATATTCTAACAGTAGTAACTAATACTAGCAGTAGTAATTTTACAACTAGCAGTAGTAATGACTTAGAGTATTTTCTCTGAACTTCACCAGCAGTAGTAACTTTCATAACTAGCAGCAGTAACTTTAACATCACTAAGAAGACTTTTAATCCCAACAATTCTCGCCTAAACTTGATGTTTACCTTCTGAATCTTTAAGTTTCTTGATTAAAAGCTTTATCTTCACTAGGAGGATGTATCCAAACACTCTTCTACTTCTTAAGTTATGATCTTGTAAATCTAAGAAACTCAAATGCCATTTTACATTCATGATCAACTTCTAGCCTCCTACTCAACATTCTTGAAAGCATTTCTTGTGTAAGAGGATATTTCTTTTCTACCAGCATGTGAATACAAATTCCAGTATCCATTAATAATAAATGAACTCCACATGAATCATATAATCTCCAGCTTATCAATGTGTAGTCCTGTTGAGTTCTCTAGATTTCATCTTCCTCACTTGGTTCAAATAAATTGATGAGATCTCCCCAAAGTAATCTATCATATCCTTCTGGGCTTGTTGTCTTAAATCTTTCCTTTACCAACCTATACAAATCTAACACATCTTGTCTGTCAAAATCATTAAGCATTGCACTAAATATTTTGTAATATTTAGTACTTCCATCAGCCCTGGTGATCTGATAATACATCTTGTCTTCAGCTAGAATGTGTGTCGTCCAGTCAACTATTGGATATTTTTTAGCTAAATATTCAATATTGACAAAACTATCATCACTTGAAACTATCTCTAAACAAGCTTTAAGCTCTGCCTTCTCAGCATCATCCTCTACCTTCTGTCTCTTAACACTTTAATCACTAAGCTTTTCACCTGCTCTTTTCGTACTAACTACTTCCTTTCTACTGCTTTCAGCTTTCTTTCCACTGCCTTCTACTACCTCTGAATCCATAGCCACAAAAGTGTTTATCCTTTTCATTTCTTTATCAAACAACTTTTGAATATCTTCAAAACTTTTGTTCTTCAATTGAGTGTGCTTGTATCCAGCCATGTTTTTTAGACAAGTAGACATTTGATTCCTCTTTTGTGCTTTGGTTGGTGGTTTTCTTCTCTACTCTTCTACTCTAAGTCTTGCAAAATGTTTCTTCCTCTCATTCATGAGCTCTACAAACAATTTTGACCTTTCTTCAATAGTCAATTCTCCTTGCTCTTGAGCTTGCAACTGTTTAGCCAATTTCCTATTAGCATCAATTGTAGCCTGAACATCATCTCATTCTTCAACTAGAGCTTTTTCTTCTTTCTCTCTTGCTAGCCTATCTTGCTCTTCCAATTCTGATTGCCATTCTTCATGAAGCTTTTGAGCAACTTCAGGATCATATGCAATTTGATCTTTTCCTTTTACTTTCATTGGTTTCTTAGGCTCTTGCATGATGCCTTTTCCTTTATCTTTAGGATCAAGTTATTGTTGAGGTGGTACTATTTGTCTTGTAGTAGTCTCACTAGCTTCTCTCATAATCACTCCTCTTGTTAGTCATGTAGCAGCCTCACTAGTTACTCCTTTTTCCTTTGATTTTTCTTTTGATTTCACACTTCTTATTTTCATAAGGGTCTGAGCAATTGTGAGATCTTCATCATCAATAAGAATTGTTGTTGTTGTTGGAGGAGTACTTGGTTTAGCAGTACTAACAGATACACCAGTAGTAGTAATTAGTGCACTGGCAGTAGTAGCAGGTTCAGGAGTAGTAATATTAATACTAGCAGTGGTAACTGATGTACTAGCAGTATTAACTTCAATATCATGACCATACCTTTCCGGAGTCTCTGCATCCTCTTAAACAAAAGAAACCCCTTCATCTTGGTCAAATTCATTCTTCCCCTATTTGGATGCATCCTCCTAATCACCCAAACTCTTCTCAACAGAAGACTCTATCCTAACTTTAAATAACCCACTCTTAAGTTGTGGAGTTCTTGACTTTTTCTTCTTTTCCAACTTCTTGACTCTCTTCTTTAAATGAGTAATTTCCAAAGCTTGAGCAGTCTTGATATTCTCCAAGGCAAGAACTCTTTTAGACAATTTTGTACAAATTTCCATCAATTCATGTAGTTTCATACTGTCCTCCCCACTTCCAAGTGTGTTAACTCTTGAGAGAGGTGGATCATTAGACTGTTTAGATAACCTCTCAAATCTAGCTTGAGCATGTCTGTCCCGCAATATGGTATCTTGGCGCCTAGGGCACTACCTGAACCAGTTCCCTGAGGAATAGGCTCATTAAGTGTTGCCATGTGATAAGTGTAGAATACACATATCCGTTAGTGCTTAAAAACAACCCAATTAAACCCAAAACAAACCAAAAATGGCAAAATATATGCTTGTATTTGTGTTTTGTGTGTGCAGGTACGGATATATCAAAAATCACAAGAAAACAGTCAAAAACGCTCAAGCACGGACACGAGAATCAGAAGAGTACAAAAAAAAGCCAAAGAATCAAAGCCGGAAGCAAAGCCTCAGTCAAATCCATTTAATCATTGGTCAACAAAAGTCAACAAGATCCACAATATTCCATTTTAACCCTTAAAGTTTCACAAAAATACAAAAATAGCCCACTTCTTCTTTAATATAAACCACAAGGACTAAACTTGCATTTCTCGAAAGTTATTTATAACATAAAAAGGAGAAAAAGAACACAAGGGCCAAAGTAGCAAAATCCTCGAAGTTATAACTGTTTTAACTGTCGAAAATAGGCGCAAAACCCATTTACTATTCACCCATCATCCCACCTTTCACCCCCATGGTAAAAAAAGGGCAAATAAGAATTAAAGGGTTAGTTATTCAATTCATGAGCTCCTAAACACAATGGCAAGGACAAATTAGTCTAATCAAGAGGAAATAATTGGTCGCTCAAGCTCCAAGGACACGTCAGAACAAGAAAAGCACAAGAGATGTGGGTTTTTGTGCTAAACTCACTCACAAAACTAGCACAAATGTCACATCAAAGAATGACATGCTGGCAATCCTCAGTTGTCTACAATTTGATCAAACGGCCATAATAGAAGCTCAAATGATTGAAGAAATGATTGGTTGAGATTGAAAGTTTGGAAAGCAAGGCAAAAGGCTAGAAGGATCCAAGGCAGCCTATAAATAGGGCCTCACCTCTCACACACACGGAATGTAGTTTTTTATCTAGTAGTAGCTTAAATTTTAATTTCTAGCTTAATGGTGTTTTTAATCTTGTAATTTTCCTTTTAAGTAATGTAAGGAAGTTTTTTTTATTAATGAAATTCAGTTTTTCTTAATCTCTCCAAATTTCTTTTTCATTAGCTATCTTAATAAGCCAAGTTATCTCAATAAGCTAATAAGCTCATTTAAAGCTCTTTCAGTCTATAAGCTAAAATAGAGCTTATTGAATTCAGAATTAATCATATCTAAACCTTTAATCATCTTAACTTACACTTGTGGATTATTGAGCTTTTTGGAAGGAGAACCAAACATGGAAGGGTTCTCAAGGACTTAACTCCTAGCTTATTCATAAGCTAGGAGAGCTTGTAGCTGCCTTTATTGGTCCTCTTGTTTAGCTAGAGGAGTTTGTAAGTTTCTCTTTAATTTCCTTTTATTCTAGCTTTAAATAGTGATCTCATTGCTTTCTATATTTAGATCTGCTTATTTGCTTATTCTCTTTGCTTATTAGTGCTTATTTGAGTTTTATCTAGCTAAATCATCATAGTTGTTTATCTGTTTTTAACTTTCTTAGTTTGAATCATAGATTTTCATATAATTGTCTTAAAAACCTCTAAAAAACCAAAAATATAGTAAAATAGCTTAAGTCTTAGATTATTGCTTATTTAGTTGTTAAGTCATGCTTATTAAAGTAGTTTTAATCTGTTAATTGTCTGGTATTAAGCACTTGTTTACTAGATTTCAAATTTAGTAGCCTAATCAAAACTGTCTTAGTCTTAAAGGGGTGTTTGGTTTAAGCTACTTTGACCTCCCAAAGTCAAAGTGAGTTTTTGAAATTGTTTAAGTCAGCTTAGATTTCACAAATAATCATTAGGCAAAGAGGTTTCAAAAGTTAATTTTCATTTTTCAAAAAGTTATGGCTTATTATAATGGTTCCAGCACCAGGGCATTTTGTCTTAGACTTTTGGCTGTGGAAATTTTGATTTAAGCCCTCTAAGGCTTAGAACTTATTTGCACTTTGTTTAAACACTCTAGTAGAGTGTGTAAAAGTGCAGGATTTCCCTTAGGAAGCCTGCACTTTTGAGTTGCACTTGTGCAAAGTGCACCAGTATTAACTAAAAGTTAGTACTGCTGTCACTTTTGGCTTAAGATTAAGCCAAAGTAATCTTAAGACTTAGCTTTTCAAATTAAGGTAGTATATAGTTTAGAGGTAGCTTAATATAGATTAGGTAATAGATTTAGATTTATTGCTTATTAGTTAGCTTAAGTTGCTGCCCAAATCCACCAAAGTGCACCAGTACTAACTAAAAGTTAGTACTGCTGTCACAAGTTAGTACTGCCACCTTTGGCTTAACTTTTAGTTAAGTAAGAATAGGATTTAGGATCTTAGATTCAAGTAATATTAAGTCTAGTTACAGCTTATTATAAATTTAATCTTAGTTTACATTTTCTAGCTTATTTTCCTAGCTTAATTTAGCTGTCAAAGTCAGTAAAAACTCTGAAAACACCAAAAACAGTAGGTTAGTAATTTAGCTTATTAATTTTTGAATCTTAGCTTAAGGTGGTAGAATTTATAGCTATTATAGGTAGATTATAAGTAGTTTAATAAGTCCTTAAAGTTTTAGAGTCTAGTTTAGCTTTTAAAGGTTTTTAGCTTATTTGGTTTTTGTGCTAAATGCCTTATTTTCTGAGTTTGCTTGTTTCCTCCTCATTTTCAGTAGTCTAAAAGTACTTTAAGCTCTATTATCTTTTCATTTTTAGGTTAAGCACATCATAAGCTCATTAGAACTTCTTTCCTTTTACATTTTGAACTAGTGTTGAGTTTTTTATAGCTTATTTTCTAAAACCAAGGGTTAAACCCCACTTTCTGAGGTCAGCTGAAAAATAAGCTCTTATTGAGCTTAATTGTGGCTTTTAGGTATAAGTCCTTTCATTAAAGTTGTTCTCCTCAAGCTGTTCTACAACTTCTCTCTTTTAAGTTTTTAGTAATAAGCACTTTTAGAATTTGAGCTTATAATTAGACTTTGGTTGTTATCGGGGTAGGACCTCAGGGACCATTCTTGTAATTTTTCTGTTTTAGTTGTTTCTCAGTTAATCCTTGCCCGTTAAATGTTTTAGCCCCGTTGGCCCTTAAGTCTTTTACACAGTTAGTCCCTAAGTTAGTTTTTAATTAGTTTATTTAGTTTTAATTAATAATTAGGGTTAGGTTTTAATTAGTTCAATTAAACTTTTATAAAAATATAAAAATTAGGGCTTTTATTTTTAGAAAATTTCTGCACATTTTCTTTAATTAGAGTAATTTTTATAAAATTTTTAGGACTTTATTTTTAATAGTTTTATAGTTTTTAATTCATATTAAATTCAAAAATAATCAAAAAAAATGTTTTTCTTTTTCCTAAAATTTTCTTTTGTCTTAACTTAGGTTTAGAATTTTAGTTTACATTTTTAGGGATTAAAATTAGTTTACTTGCTTAATTGTCACATTTTATTTGTTTTCCGTATTAGTTTAATTGTTTTTAATTGTCCATTCTAATTGTTGCTCTAGATAATCAAATCATCAATTTGCTCATTCAAATCAGAATCCGGACTTAAACAAGGATTCAATTTCACTAGTCGTTGGGGAAATGACCCGGGTGATCATATTTGCCCGGTTTAATATACGTATTATATATTATATTATATATATTTTTGAGAGTGAATTTTATCAAGGGTAACTTGGTAATCTTATTAATTACTCTTTTAAAGTATTATATTTTATATATATTTTATTGTGTATAAAACTTGCAACCGCGATTTTTGGCGCCACTGCCGGGGATTAGTGTTTAAGATTCCTACGTTTTGTGTTTGTTGATTTGGTTTGAAGATCCTTTCACCCTAGAAAGTTTCATTCTTGTTTTTAATTACAAAATCCAAAAAAATCATAAATATAAAAAAGTAAAAAAATATTTTCCTTTTCTTTTTAGTATAAGTAAAAGATAAAAAAATAGAAAAATTAAAAATATAAAAAAAAATCTTCCTTTTTAATTAAAGAAATAAAAATCACCAATTGGTAAAAATACCAAAATATAACATTCTCAACAGAGGTGATATCATTTCAATTTCCGTTGACTTGTGGGGTCCCGAAATCAAATAAAGATTTAACACTTGCCATTTGTGTCTCTACGAAGAACGGCTCACCTTGAAAAGCAATTTTCGAGAGCTACCGTGAAGTAGTTGATTATTTGGTTTAAGTCTCTTTCGTGTAACCGTTAAAATTCATTGTTAAAAAAAATGTAATATAAAGTTTTTCTTTTTGATTTTTAATTTTTCCTTTTCTTATGTCGCATAAAGATAAGAGTTGAAAAAAAGTAACAAAGAGACATGTTCGTTCGCTAAATCATCGAAAGACGTCGACAACAACAAACTCTTCCGGTTGTTGTTGAAAATTTTGATTTAGAAGAACCAATTGTTAATCATAACATTGTTCCAATGGCCGAAAAACAACATAAGGCCCAAAATGTACAAGCACCAATCGGGGGTAGAAGATGCTATAGTTGTTCCACCGATCAATGCTAACAATTTCGAGCTTAAGCAACCTTTAATCAATCTTGTGCAAAGTAATAAGTTTACGGGTAGACAAGATCCCCACAATCACCTTCGATTTTTTAACAAGGTCACTTCAACGTTTAGACATCCCGAAGTTCCGAACACTTCGATAAAGCTTTTGCTTTTTCCTTTTTCTCTAGACGGTGAAGCCCGAGATTAGTTAGACAAGGAACCTCCAAGATCAATTCTCACATGGGACGACCTTGTTTCAAAATTCATAAATCAATACTTCCCACCTTCAAAAACCACTTATTATCGGAATGAGATCATTACTTTTTACCAAAAACCGAATGAAACCTTTAATGAAGCATGGGAACGTTTTAAAGGGCTCCTTCGTCAATGTCCTCACCATGGCTTCTCGGAACTACACCAACTCGATACTTTTTACAATTCTTTGAATTCAAACAATCAAGATGCCTTAGATTCCGCCACGGGTGGCAATTTTTTAGACAAGATGCCTCAAGAAGGTTTAGCGATTATTGAAAGCAAGTCAAAAGTTCGTTACTCAAGAAGTCGTGCTAATGATTCAAGAGTGAGTACGGATGCTCCTCTTTCTAATTCTTTTCCTTCACCTTATAATAATTCCTATCGATATCAAACAGAATAGCCGCTTCTTCTCTCAAGGATAAGATGACTATCAAGATGAACCAAATGATGAAAGCTTTAGTTGTTACTACTCCTGCACCCGTCAAAGCGGTTGAGGAGGTATGTGTCACTTGTGAATCAAATCACCATTTTAACCTTTGTCCGTTAACTCGAGGTGGAAATGATTTTCCCATTTTTCATGACAACATCCAACAATTTCAACAAACCGCAGCCGTTGGCAATTTTCTCCAAAGAAACCAACCTTCCAATTTGGCAAGTCAAATGAGACCACCGGGTTTCAATCAACCGAATGTTCAAAACAACCAAGGAAACCAAAACCGTTACCAAGGAAACAATTTCAATTCAAATCAAAACCGTGGAACAAATTTTAACCAAAACCGTCAAAACAACCAAAATCAAGTTTATCAAGCTCCACCATACCAACCACCAACCAATCAACCATCACAATCAATCAAGTCTCTCTACCGTTACCAACCTCCAACAAATAATGGTCTCTAAACGATTTTGGTGGAGGGTGCTGGTTAGGCGTTGGAGATACAAAATAGGTGGGGTTGTGAGTGGCGGGTATTAAAGAATGTACAAAAGCCAAGAATCAGGGTTGCAAAATCAAATGACAATGTTACAAGTTTTTGTTACAAGCCTTTATATCACCAAGATTAAGCGCGCAAGACGTGTTGTGTGGCAATACAACCAAGCTTCAAGTTCAAGTACTTTACCAAGCAATACCGTACCAAATCCAAGGAATGAAGCCAAGGCAATAACAACTCGATGAGCGGAGTTTCTTATGAAGGGCCGTCCATTCCTATGCCTCCTCATTTGTTAATGCCGGAGGCGGTAGAGGAGACGTCAACGGATCCTGTCCCACCTCCTCTAACCCAAAAAGTTCAAGAGACAAATTCTCAAACAACAACAAAAGTGAATCAAGAGGGATATGTCAATTGTCCTAAAACATATGAACTTAAGCTTCCTTACCCGGAAAGAAGAAATAACTAGAAAATAGGGGGGCTAGGGGATTGGTGAGAGGGGAGCGGGGAGGGGGGGGAGGGTCAGGGGACGGGGTGGGTCGGGGAAGGGATGGGAGGGGGTGGTTTGGGGGGAGGGGAAGGTGGTGGGTGGTGGGTGAAGGGGGGAGGCCAAACAGCATTCATTTCAATATTTCTACTCTTGCGGATGCATGATTCTAATGCCGAAATATACACACACAACAAAATACGGTAAGGAGATCTTGCGGCTAATGGGAAGGAAAAACTTGGAAGGGGAGGACTTAGCTAAATACTGGTACGCCGTTGAGTGGAAAAAGTGATGATGCGAGAGAGGTGAGCGAGTGAGAGAGAGAGAGTGGCCCGAGAAATGGGAGATTCTTGTCTATTTACCATAACCATGTGATTTTTCGCGCAGCGATATCGCTCTGTCAAGGTGAGAGAGAGAGAGCCGATTTAGAGCTATATCAACGTAATATGCCCACTCCGTCTTTCATATTAGGGAGTTTACCAACCTCAGGCGCGTCAACCCAATGAATCTCGATAGCTAATCGTCAACTCTTATGTCGACGGATGGGATTTGTAAAGATGTGTTTGTTCCAGTAGGAAAGTTTACGTACCCGACCGATTTCGTAGTTGTTGATTAGCAGCCCTTGACGAACAAATTTCCTTTAATTCTAGGAGAAGACCATTTTACGACCGCACAGCTTTAATTGATGTTTACGACGAAAAGTTGATCCTTCGTGATGGAAATGAAAGTTTAACGTTGAACATGCAAAGTGAAAAATCAAAACTTAATGGTATTCAAAGAGTTGAATCAATCAACATGATTGATATTTTTAACGTTCCGAATTACATTGGTTTAAGGACTATTTTGCTCGAAATGTATAGTGGCAGTCCACTTATTCAATCCGATGATTCCTTTCCTAGTTCTTCTCCGATGAAGACTAGTGATTCTACTTTCGAGGAATTCACCGATGAATTCACTCTTCCTAATTCATTACCACCGGGTGATGATGTTTTCATTCTTAAAAAGGACTTTCAAGAAGATACGTTTCGAATATTTCAAAATCCCTCTTTCGAATATTGTTGAATAATTTCAAATCTAGCGACATGAATCCTCTCTTTGAAGAAAATGATAAGGATGTCAAGATTAAGTCTTCTTCTTCCTTCACACTTACTTCACCGGAAGTAAGTGAATTTGAAGCTTATCTTGAAAAAGATTCGATTCCACCAGGAATTGATCTTACCCGCCCTCCCACCTTTGATGTTTCAAGTAGCAATCCTACTTTCCCTACTCTTACCGGAGAGAAGGATCGTTCAAAGAAGATGTCGATGTTTTTCTCGTTGATCCGATTTGTATGGAGAATGATGTATCGTATTTTGATAAGAAGGAAAATCCTTTGTCTTTTAGCAACATACTTGCATAAGAAACCAAAACCTCCTCAAGAAGTTCAAAAAGTTGAGATGAAAGACAACGAAGTTTCAAGTGAAATACCAATCGATGTCATTGCTATGCTGATACAAATCACTTTTGATAACCCGATTGATTTCAATGATCATTTTTCCAAACCAAAGGATTTTAAAAAGGACTTAACCGTTTCACTTGATTCCAACGAATCAAGTATTTTACCACATCCTTTGTTAGATTCCGACTCGCCTTTTACTGCGGAGTTGTTGGCTAGTGTTATCTTGAATTCTCTCGGAAACGAGGACAAAATATTTAAACCAGGTATACTAGTTTATCATGCCATTCATGATAAAAATCTTGTTACATTGGAGGAAAAGTTAAAAGAGAACATTTCCTCCGGGACTCTTTTAGTTTTCAAAGAACCATCATTTCTTCTACCTCCGCCAGAACCTCCAGATGAATGTTTGAAGAATGCTGTGCTTAATTTCTACCAAAACAAGAAGATGTTTCCTCTAAATGTTGAAGATGTCAATTCCT
Organism: Tanacetum coccineum; assembly: GCA_026074375.1. Lineage (NCBI taxonomy): Eukaryota > Viridiplantae > Streptophyta > Magnoliopsida > Asterales > Asteraceae > Tanacetum > Tanacetum coccineum. The sequence goes on along the minus strand of BQNB010002265.1, from coordinate 111,760 downwards.
TCACATTTACCATTTGGATTTTTCTTCCACATTTCACTTATTCCGAGGAATCACCTTTGATTTTCTCCTTTCAAAGTGAGAATTTTGTTTTTGACCCCAGCATCGTCACATTTAATAATCCAGTGGCAGTTTCAATAAAAGTTTCTATTTGCTCTCCCTAAGGACAACTTAATTCAGGGATCGAGTCGAGCTTGCGACTCGGTGACCAAAAACAAGCCGCTTCGTGGGAGTTCACCCCATGCTTATCCTTTCTATTTTCTTTCTATTTTCTATTATCCAATGTGTTGTGTTGAGAGAGGCTTGTACTCTTTCCGATTTCTCGATGTTTGTTGCTTGTTTGTTGTGATTTATGCAGGATTCAACCCAACAATTTCTAAAGACTCTCGTGTCCGGTTGATTTGTCCCGTTCTACTCGAGCTTCTCATCCTTTGTGTGAAATTAGTTTGGGGAGATCCGATATCCTTTCATCATAATCGATTAACGTTTATCTTTGCATAATTCATAAACGGCTTAGATTTTCGTAGAGACCCGACTTTAAACATTGAGGACAATGTTTCGTTTTAGTTTGGGGAAGGGAATCTATCGATTTGATGTTGCTTGCTTATTGTTTTGTTCTCACGTACTCGTTTTCCCACAAAAATAGCAAAAAATTTAAATTTTTAGTCATATATATAAAAAAAAATTCTTAAAAAAAATATATATATAGAAATATATATATATATATATATATATATATATATATATATATATATATATATATATATATATAAGTGTTAAGACAAAAATGTAGGTTTTCCGTTGGTAAGAATAAGAAGTAATTTTTGACCCGATCGTACGTGTAGAGTTCTAGCTTTCTCCCTTAACAATTAATGATGATAGTTTGTGCTAGTCTCATGTAGACTTTAAACATGCTAGACTTGAATTGTTAGTAAATGAAGACTTGTGCTAATCTCAAGTAGATTTTAAATATGCCGAGTTGGAATTTATATGGCTAAGTATTTGCGAATCTCTTTCTTAGAGATTTTAAATTGCGAAGAACAAGAAATGATAGTGTTATTTATAAGTCATGACATTAAACGTAGAATAGTTGGTTTTCTTTCAAGCTCATATGTATTAATTGTGGCTTTTTCTCCCATTAGCTTGTTTCACCTCTATATATAAATGTTTAATAAATAGAGTTGTATGGTTTTTTGGTTAATAATTAGCTAATAGAAGTTTTCTTTAGTTCCTTTGTGATTAGGATGAGTACACATCAGGAATACTTAATTTGGCATATTATATGTATTATAAAAAAGAAATATTTTGCTTATTCCTTAAAGAAGAGCCTTAGGGTAATGATAAGTAAAATTCAATAATAATCCAGACTGATAAAAAGTTTGCTGCAATCTGCCGGCTCACAAACCGATGTTACAAGCAGCTTCTAAAAGAACGAGGAAGTTAACCGAAGTCAAAATATGATGCTACCATCTTGTCGGCAGGCCCGTGACGATGTTGTAGCCTTCTAAAGGACTGAGTTAAATAATTGTGCATAATTTCTGTCTACTTTGTGCTTAAAGAGCCTAAGGTATATGGGGCAATAAGATTGTGGTTCAGATCAAGTCTTAAAGAGCCAAAGAGTATATGAACATGAATGGACCATTGCTTAAGTAGCCTAATAAAAGCCAAATTTTGGTTGCCTCGATGTGGACTTTAATCTTGATAACATTTGATCTTTTGAAAAGGGCTAGGAGCTAATTATTGCGTTCTTACCATTACGCTTTATTTTTAGAATTAATAAATATCGAAACAAAAGTCTTAAAGAGCCTTCGGGTATATGACTTAAGTAAAATCTTGAGATACAAAAGTAGGATTTGCGGGAGGAAAAGTAAGTACACAATTAGTATTTATGAGTAGTATTAGTGTCATGACTTGTAATTAATAATGATCTTGTTTTTAAGCTTAGCATGGGAAAAGTGAAAAATCGGGGATGATAAAGTTATCTTTTAGACACTTAATTGTGCTTTTTATTCTATGATCCTAAAAGTTACCAATGAGGTAATGAAAACAATACATTATGTCAACACAAATAAGTTGTAGTTAGGTAGTTATTTATCGAGAAAAATTATAAAAGGAGAAAAATCTTTGAAAATGGGAAATCGGGTGTTTTATAACTTGTGATCTCTTATCTCTCTTAACAAAAATCTTTGCTACTTTTCAAAGTTTTAGTTTGAGGAAGTTTTGAGGTATTTGGTTATAAGGCATGTGATATTGCGTGAGGACACACAATCGTTTAGTTTGGGGAATTTTGATAAGTGTAGAATACACATATCCGTTTTTACCTAAAATAACCCAATTAAACCCAAAACAGACCAAAAATGGCAAAAATATGCTTGTATTTGTATTTTGTGTATGCAGGTAAGGATAATTCAAAAATCACAAGAAAACAGTCAAAAACAAGCAAGCACGGACACGAGAATCAGAAGAGTACAAAAAGAAGCCAAAGAATCAAAGCCGAAGCCAGAAAAGTCAAGCCTTAGTCAAAATCAGCCAAGAAAAATCAAAGTCAGTCAAAGATGGTCAAACTAAGTCAAACACAAAAGGACAAATCCTAAAAATGTTTCACTTTGGTCCCTTAACTCTCACTAAAGTCCAAAAATGTCCCCTCCTCTAATTGGGCCATACCCGGATCATAAAGCCCAAAACAAAGCCCACTTTCCTTTTATATCAACCACAAGGGCTAATCTTGCACTTTTCGAAAGTTATTTATAACTAGAAAATGGAAAAGAGAACACAAGGGCCAAATGTGCAAACTCCCCAAAGTTATAACCAATTTAACTGTCAAAAAGAGGCGCGAAAACAATTTACTGTTCACCCTTCGTCCCTAACATTTAACCCAGGGTAAATTAAGGGGCTTTTGAAAATTAAAGGGTGCGATTGTCAATTCAAGAGCTCTAAAGAACAATGGCGAGGTCATATCAGTTAAATCAAGGGTTACTTAAGCTCCCTCTCAATCAAAGGCTACTTAGCAATGGAGAAAGCACAAATTTATATGGGTTTTTGTGCTAAAACACTCACAAAAGAAGCATAAATATATCCATAAGAGAATGACATGCTGGCAATCTTCAGGTGTCCACAGCTTGATCAAACGGCCACAATTGATGCTCAAATGATTGAAGAAATGATTGGCCAGGATTAAAAAGATTGGAGAGCAAGGCAAGAGGCTAGAAGGATCCAAGGCAGCCTATAAATAGGGCCTCACTTCTCACACACACACCATCTAGGTTTTTAGTAATTTTTAGTCTAGCTTAAATTTGTATTTTTCTTAAATGTAATTTTCTTTTTTAAGTAATGTAACCAGTAACTTTTATTAATGAAATTTAGTTTAAATCATTCATAAGCTCTCTTTTCTTGTTATTCAAAAGCTCTCTTAATAAGCCAAATTGTCTCAATAAGCTAATAAGTTCATTTTAAGCTCTTTCAGTCTATAAGCTGAAATAGAGCTTATTTTAATTCAGTATTAATCTTACCTAAACCCTAAACCAGTTTAAGTTACATTTATAATGGATTCTATTGGATATGAGTTTTTTGGAAGGGGATCTTAAATTGGAAGAGATCCCAAGGACTTTTACCCTAGCTTATCTAATAAGCTAGGGAGCTTGTAGCTGCTCTTAATTGAGACCTTTTGTTTAGCTAAAGGTTCAAGTAAGCTTCTCTTTTCCTTCTTTTCTAAATTTCAGTTTAAAATTCTTAGTTATAGCTTATATGTTTATCTTTGCTTATTTGCTTAATCTCTTTGCTTATTAGTACTTATTTGCATTTTATCTAGCTTAATCATCATAGTTGTTTATCTGTTTTTAACTTTCTTAGTTTGAATCTTAGATTTACATATATTTGTCTTAAAAACTCTTAAAAAACCAAAAATATAGTAAAATAGCTTAAGTCTTAGATTATTGCTTATCTAGTTGTGAATTCATGCTTATTAAAGTAGTTTTAATCTGTTAATTGTCTGGTATTAAGCACTTGTTTACTAGATTTCAAATTTAGTTGTCTAATCAAAACTGTCTTAGTCTTAAAGGGGTGTTTGGCATAAGTGTGTTTGACCTCTAAAAGTCAACATTACTTATGCAATTTGCTTGAGTCAGCTGAGTTTTCATTTAAGATTAGTTTTCATTTAGTTTTTATAAGTAAAAGTTCATAATTTCAAAAGATATGGCTTATTATCTTTGTTTTTACACCAGGGCATTTTGTCTTAGACTTTTGGCTGTGGAAATTTGATCTAAGCCCTCAAAGGCTTAGATCTTACTTGCACTTTGTTTATACACTCTAGTAGAGTGTGTTTTAGTGCAGGATTTCCCTTAGGAAGCCTGCACTTTTGAGTTGCACTTGTGCATAGTGCACCAGTACTAACAATAAGTTAGTAAGGGCACTCTTAGTTTAAAGTTAGGATTGCTCATTCTTATTCTAGGTACCTTTTGGCTTGTGTGTGCTTAAATTTGGACTTAACACACTCAATTGAGTGTGTTTAGTGCATTAGAATCCCCAGGGTAACCTACACTTTAGGTTTGCACTTGTGCAAAGTGCACCAGTACTAACTAAAAGTTAGTACTGCTGTCACAAGTTAGTACTGCCACATTTGGCTTAATTTTTAGTTAAGTAAGAATAGGATTTAGGATCTTAGATTCAAGTAATATTAAGTCTAGTTATAGCTTATTATAGATTAAGTCTTAAATCTCATTTCCTAGCTTAATTTCCTAGCTTATTTTTGCTGTCAAAAGTCCTTAAAAAAGTTAAAAAGCCAAAAACAGTACTTAGGAATTTTAGGATTTTAATTTGTTAATTTAGCTTATTTGGTTTTTGTGCTAAATGCCTTATTTTCTGAGTTTGCTTGTTTCCTCCTCATTTTCAGTAGTCTAAAAGTACTTTAAGCTCTATTATCTTTTCATTTATAGGTTAAGCACATCATAAGCTCATTAGAACTTCTTTCCTTTTACATTTTGAACCAGTGTTGAGTTTTTTATAGCTTATTTTCTAAAAACAAGGGTTAAACCCCACTTTCTGAGATCAGCTGAAAAATAAGCTCTTATTGAGCTTAATTGTAGCTTTTAGGTATAAGTCCTTTCATTAAAGTTGTTCTCCTCAAGCTGTTCTACAATTTCTCTCTTTTAAGTTTTTCCTAAAAAGCACTTTTAGTTCTCACCTTATTTTAAGGCTTATTTGGACTTAGTTTGTTGTCGGGGTAGGAACTCAGGGACCATTCTTGTAATTTTTCTGTTTTAGTTGTTTTTCAGTTAATCCTTGCCCGTTAAATGTTTTAGCCCCGTTAACCCTTAAGTCTTTTACACAGTTAGTCCCTAAGTTAGTTTTTAATTAGTTTATTAAGTTTTAATTAATAATTAGGGTTAGGTTTTAATTAGTTCAATTAAACTTTTATAAAAGGATAAAAATTAGGGCTTTTATTTTTAGAAAATTTCTGCACATTTTCTTTAATTAGAGTAATTTTTATAAAAATTTTAGGACTTTATTTTTAATAGTTTTATAGTTTTTAATTCATATTAAATTCAAAAATAATAAAAAAAAATGTTTTTCTTTTTCCTAAAATTTTCTTTTGTCTTAACTTAGGTTTAGAATTTTAGTTTACATATTTAGGGATTAAAATTAGTTTACTTGCTTAATTGTCACATTTAATTTGTTTTCCGTATTAGTTTAATTGTTTTAAATTGTCAAATTTTAATTGTTGAATTTTTTTTGTAGTAATAGGTCATCAAATCATTTATTTGCTTATTCAAGTCATAATCCGGACTTAAATGAGGTTTCAATTTCACTAGTCATTGGGGAAACGACCCGGGTGATCATATTTACCCGGTTTAATATACGTATTATATATTATATTATATATATTTTTGAGAGTGAATTTTATCAAGGGTAACTTGGTAATTTTCTTAATTACTCTCTTAAAGTTATATTAGTATATATATTTTGGGTATATAAAACTTCACAATCAGTTTTTGACGCCGCTGCCGGGGAACTAGTGTTTAAGATTCCTACGTTTTGTGTTTGTTGATTTGGTTTGAAGATCCTTTCACCCTTGAAAGTTTCATTCTTGTTTTATAAATCAAAAATCCAAAAAAATCATAAAATATAAAAAGTAAAAAAATATTTTCCTTTTCTTTTTAGTATAAGTAAAAGTAAAAAAAAGAAAAATCAAAAATAAAAAATCTTCCTTTTTAATTAAAGAAATAAAAATCACCAATTGGTAAAAATACCAAAATATAACATTCTCAACGAAGGTGTTATCATTTCAATTTCCAGTGAACTTGTTGGTTCCCAAATCGAACTTACAAGATTAACACTTGCCATTTTGTGTCTTTATTACGAAGTACGGCTCACCTTGAAACAGCAATTTTTTTGAGAGTTTACCGTGAAGTAGTTGATTATTTGGTTTAAGTCTCTTCCGTGTAACCGTTAAAATTCATTGTTAATTAATATATATATATATATATATATATATATATATAATATATATATATATATATATATATATATATATATATATATATATATATATATATGTTGTTTAAAGAATCGAAAAAACCAAAAATAATCTTCTTTTTCTTCTTATCCATTTAATTCTTTTCCTTAACCCTCTAAATTGTTTAATTCTTATGGCGTCTCATCGTTTGAATCCCCGTTACGCAATTAAGGAATGCTCGACTTGTGGAAGATTGTACACTAAAGAATGTTGTTCGATAGGGAGTCTTGACGACAAGATTCTTGTTCCCGAACCCGACTCTTCTATTCTTCTCCGCTTTGGCAAGATGTGGGAACGCCCGTATAATGGTTCGAGTTTCGTTGGATGTGCATTTTTACGGAAGAAAATTTCGAATGAAGATTTGCTTGCGTTAAGTGTTGAAAATGGACTTTACAAGACTTTTCAAGATACTCCGAATCATCCCAATGACAATACCAAACGTTGTTAATGTTCTTCGAGAGCCATTTCGTTGTCCAGAACAAGACCCCGTTGTAAAAGTCTTCGCAGATCCAACCACAGATTGACCATAATTGTTGTTATGAGTGCGGTGATTCATTAGATGGAATTTTTTGTCAACAATGCATTTGTAAATCTTATGGTAAAGGTGCTCATTACGGTTATAATTGTCCACCAAAAGATCCGATCATTTCTATAACCGAGCATGAAATCAAACCATTAATGAAATATTCACAAACTTTTTTTAACCAATTTAGATTCGTCATTGCTATTCATTCCTCATTGTTTCAAAGCCTAGACTTTGTTGATAATCACTCCCAATTTTTCTTACCGCACCTCCACAACCCTAGTTTGAATGACTTTACTTGTGTGAGTATGTGGAAATAATGCTCATTGATGGTTATGATTGTTTCACAACATAGTCCCGTTTGTCTGTGGAACATGAGCCAGTGTTACAAATCAAAAACTTTAATGATAATTATTTTCCACAAAATTTTCAGAGTTATTCTCAACAATATTTTTGTTGTGCTTATTGCGGAGGTCCTCATTTTGATTATCAATGTCAACCAATCAATGAAACTTACTATGAACCTAATTCGAGTTATGATTCTTCTGGATTTGACCAACCACAACCCCCGCAAGACTCAGTCGATCATCAAGGAATTCTACAAATCCTTAATAAAATGGAAGAAAAATTTGAAAAAATATACGAGATCAAGAAAGAAAATAAGAGAATATGAGTTATCAAGGAACAAAAAAAAAAAATGAGGCCTGAATGAGCAGATTGGGTTATTACAAATTTAAAGGAAATAATTTAATTATTTAGGGGTTATAAAAGATTTCGAGGAGAGAAGATTGATGAAGAATGAGAGAGATTGTGAGATTAGAATTCGAAAACTTAAGCAAGATTTTAATGAATGGGGCAGCAAAGTTCGAAAAAAGGAGCAAGCTTACGAAGAAGAAAAGTATTTTGCTGCCTGTCGTTACATGCTTTCTGTTACTTGTAATGACGAGGATGATTTATATTCTTTTAGGAGATATTATTACTCGAAATTCTACGTCTAAACAATCAATACCCGACTTACGATAATTCTCTAAATATGGATGAAGCATCACAACACTATTCCACCAACAGAATCGGACGAAAGTAATAAAGTCTAAGTGTTGAGAACCTTCTCCAATCCCATGTATTTCGAGGGTATTTCCGACGATACGTGTGATGTGCCTAATTGTGATGATAATCGTGTTATTGTTGAGTCCGATTTTGTGGAATCTTTGATTAACCGTGATACTTTGATTGTTTATTCTTCTAAGATCGACCCTATTCTCGAGGAGTTCGCTGGTGAACTCGCTCATATTGCTCTAACTCCATCGGGAATTATTGAAGCCGATTTTGATCCGAATGATGGAACTTCGAGTGATGATGATTATTTTGAAGATATCGAGTACGTTAGCCTAGAGGAGGTAAATCAAGTCGATCAAGAAAAAGAGTTTGATTTAGATGATATCCTTCAAATCCAAGACGTTATCCTTCGTGAGAAATTGTTGAACGTTAGTCGTCTTATTTCTAATATCGAATCTTTGAAAGACAATCCTATTCCCGTCGTGGATAGTGATTCATCCATAACTTCTCTTTCTTTTTTGGATAATTCTTTACCCTGAATTTCGATCTCTAGCGATCATACGAAGAGATCGAATAGCAGTACACTACTCATTTCTAAATACACACTTTCCCGAGTATGAGTCGTTTCATTTTGATAATCCATCATTACCTCGTCCTCCTCCAGAACCACCGGATATTGAGATTTTAAAACCCGAGATTAACAATTTTGATGTGCTTTATAATGATGAATCTTTTGAACCAGGAGAAGGTGAAAATATAGTTGTTTCAAATGTTGAAGAGGACGATTCCTTCACATTTACCATCCGTACATTTCTACCATTTCTCACTTATCCCGAGGTTTCTCCTTTATCTTGCTCCACCGGGAGTGAAGATCTCATTTTTGATCCCGAACATCATCATATTTCATTTCTTAAAGCGAAAGTTTTTTAGTTGGCCTTTGTTTAATGAAGTTTCTTTCTTCTTCCATATTTGCTTCTCTCCAGAGGACAATAAATTCCGGGGGATCCGGAGTCGAGCTTAGCACTTCGGTTATAAAAAATAAGCCGCTTCGTGGAGATCCACCCATGCTTATTCTTTTCTATTTTCTCTCAATTTCTAATTAATGTTTGTGTTGAGAGAGGCTGTACCTCTTACCGATTCTCGAGTTTGTTTGCTTGTTTATTTGTGATTTTATAGGATCGACAACCAACAAATTACTGAAAGCCTCTCGTTCCGGTGTGTTTCCTCCCCGTTCAAAACTCGAGCGTCCATCCTTTGTGCAAAATTAGTTTGGGGGAGATCCACATCCATTCATCTTATCGATTCACGTTTTATGCTTTGCATACTTCATAAAGCGGCTTAGATTTTCCGTATAGACCCGACTTTAAACATTGAGGACAATGTTTCGTTTTAATTTGGAAGGTAAATCTATCGATTTGATGTTACTTGCTTATTGTTTTGGTTCTCACGTTACCCTTTTCCTTCCGTTCCCACAAAAAATAGTAAAAAATTAAAATTTTAAGTCAAAAAAATATATAAAAAAAAAATATATAATAATAGTATATAAAATGTTAAACAAAAATGTAGGTTTTCGTTGTGAAAGAATAAGAATTAAATTTTGATCGGATCGTTACGTGTAGAGTTCTAGCTTTTTCCCTTAACAATTACTGATGATAGTTTGTGCTAATCTCCATGTAGATACTTTAAACATGCTAGACTGAAACGTTAGTAAATGGAAGACTTTGTCTATCTTCAAGTAGAATTTTAAATATGCCAAGTTTGGATTATTATATAGTCTAAGGAATCGCGAATTTCATTCTTAGTAGATTTTAAATTGCAAGACGAGAAATGAAATGTTTATGTTATAAGTCCATGGACATTAAACATATAATAGTTTGGTTTTCTTTCAAGCTCATTATGTATTAATTGTGGCTTTTTCTCCCATTAGCTTGTTTCACCTCTATATAAAATGTTTAATAAATAAAGTTGTATGGTTTTTTTGGTTAATAATTAGCTAATAGAAGTTTTCTTTAGTTCCTTTGTGATTAGGATGAGTACACATCAGGAATACTTAATTTGGCATATTATATGTATCACATTTATAAATTATTGCTTATTCCTAAAAGAGCCTTATGGTATATGGGATTAAGTAGAATTCAAGTAATAATCCGAGACTGATTAAAAGTATGCTATATCTATGCCGGCTCACTGATACCGAATGATTATAGCCATCTAAAAGTCGAGGTAGTTACCGAAAGCGAATATGTTTGCTACATCTTGTCGGAGGCGTGGCCGATGTTGTAGCCTTCTAAAGGACTAAGGTATAATAATGTTGCTTAATTTTTGTCTTACTTTGTGCCTTAAAGAGCCTAAGGGTATATGGTGCAAATAAGATTGGTCCATTCATGTCTTAAAGAGCCTTAGGGTAATATGACATGAATGGTGCCTTGCTTAAGGTAGCATGAATAAAAGCCAAAATGTTTTGTGGCCTCGATGTGGAGTAATCTTGAAAGAACATTTGATCTTTTGAAAAGGCAAGGAGCAATTATTGCGTTCTTACCGTTACGCTTTATTTTTGGAATTAAATAAGTATCGAAACAAGTCTTAAAGAGCCTTCGGGTATATGACTTAAGTAAAATCTTGAGATACAAAAGTAGGATTTGCTGTAGAAAAGTAAGTACAACAATAGTATATATGAGAATGTTATGTCATGACTTTGTATTAGGCAATGATCTGTTTTTAAGCTAGCATATGTTGGGAAAAGTGGAAAATTGGGATGATGAAAGTTATCATTATAGACACTTAATAGTGCTTTTTGTTCTATGATCCTAAAAAGTTAACCAAAGAAGTAATGAAAACATTACATTATGTCAAACTGCAAATAAGTAGTCAGTAGTAATTATCAAGCAAAATTATAAAAAGAGAAAAATCTTTGAAATAATGGGAAAACGGGTGTTGTTATAACATGTGATCTCTTACGTCTCTCACAAAAATCGTTGCACTTTTCAAAGGTTTAAGTTCTGGGGAAGTTTCGAGTTGTTGGTTATACGGCATGTGATATTGCGTGAGGACACACAATGGTTTAGGGGGGGGGGAGTTTTGGGGAATTTGATAGTGATAAAATACACATATCCGTTTATACCTAAAATAACCCAAATAAACCCAAAACAGACCAAAAATGGCAAAAATATGCTTGTATTTGTGTTTTGTGTATGCAGGTACGGATATATCAAAAATTACATAAAAACCGTCAAAAACGGGCAAGCACGGACACGGGAATCAGAAGAGTACAAAAAGAAGCCAAAGAATCAAAGCAGAAGCCAGAAATGTCAAGCCTCAGTCAAATCCAGTCAAAAATTGGTCAACAAAAGTCAACCAATAAAAGACAAAACCCAAAGTGTTTCACTTTAGCCCTCCAAGTTTCACCAAAATCCAAAAATAGTCCCTCACCTCTTATTGGGCCTGAAAAACCCTAAATGGGCCTTACCCGGATCCTTAAGCCCAAAACCCTAGCCCACTTCCCTTTTTTATAAACCACAAGGGCCAATTTTCATAGAAACTCCAAACTAATTAAACTATAAAGATGAGAACAAAGAGAGGGACTAAGTTTGCAATTTAACCAAAGTTTAAAACTTATTAACCCGATTCAGTTATAAAATTGGCGCCAAACAAGTTACTATTCATTCATCTTTATCCTTTCACCATCTTAGGTAAATCAAGGGGCAAATGAGAATTAAAGGGTCCATTAGTCAATTCAAGAGCTCTCTAATACAAATGAACGGAGAAATCTATCATATCAAGTAATCTCACTAGCTCACGCTCAAGAGAAGACACGTCAGCTATGGTGAAAGCACACTTATTGGTGGGTTTGCTCTCAAATCACTCACAAAAGTAGCACAAGTTGTCACAATCATAGGGTGACAGCTTGGCAATCCTCAAGTGTCCACAATGTGATCCAACGAACAAGATCAAACCCTAATGATTGGAGATTAATGAACAGATGGATTGAGAAAAGCTACTAACTGAATTAGGGCTAGAATCTTCTAAGAAGGCTATAAATAGCCTACATATCTCACACACAAAACAGGAGGAGAGGAATAGGTAGTTAGCTTTTAGCTTAATTTTTATCATGTAATTTCACTTTCAGTTAATGTAATTTGTCTTTTAAAAAAGTAATGTAATCCAGTTCCATTTGTTAATGCAATTACAGTTAATTTGACTTAAGATCACTTGTTTTTCTAATCATAAGATTCATTTTTTCTTTTAAAATTGTGGTAAGCTAAAGTTCATCAAGCTCTGTTTATTAAGCTATTTGTCAGACTCAAGCTAGAAAATGAGTTTAAATTAGTCTAATTCCTACTTAAAATTTTAAAATCCAGCTTAATTTACATACCTTTACTATTTGGACTTTGAAGCTTTATGGAAGTTTGACCAGTCATGGAAGGGTCAAAGATGGGAAGCTTTTACTCCTACTTATATCATAAGCTAGGAGATCAAGTAGATAAGCTCTAAGAGCAATTTTTAATTGTTTATGCCGTTGTTAGCTGAGGACACAAGTAAAGTTTATCATTTACATTCCTAATTTCCATTTCTAGCTTAATTTTAGTAAAAGTTGTAGGACTACATATTTGCATATTTTGTTACTATTAGTACTTAATTTTGCCTTCTATATTGCTTAATATGGTAATCTTTATAAACAGAATTAATCTTAATCATCTTAGAATATAGGTTTACAATATATTTGTCAGTAAAAACCAAAAAAACCAAAAATAGTATAAATTATCTAAATTTTTAGATTACTGCATATTTAGTTGTTAATTCATGCTTATTATGGATAATATAAACTCTGCATCAATCTGGTCTTAAGCATTTGTAAATAGATATTCATTCGCAAAAGCTTATTTGAAATCTGTCCAATTTTTAAGGGGTGTTGGTTTATCAATTGACGCTCAAAAAGTCAAAGCAAATTGGGTATTTTTGTTTTGGTCAGCTTAGAGTTCATAATTGAATAAGTTATATGTGAGGTTTGAATCATTGGCATTGTATTTTTTAAGGCATTTTGTGGCTACATTCTCTTTGTTCACTGCACCAGGACACCTTTTCCTTATCCTCTGTTTATAAATTTTGAAACCAGAGCTTTTTGTGGGCTGTTATTTGTTGCAATAGTGTTTAGACACACTCCCATATGAGTATGTCTATTGTTGGTGTTTCTCACCGAAAGCTTCTGTAGCAAAATGGTTTTGACCCATTTGGTTAAATGCACCAGCATTAACTTAACAGTTAATGCTGCTTGCTTATTTCTTACATTTTAGGTTAGTTAAAATAAGTTTTAGCCTCTTAAATTCAGCAAGCTGTAAGTTATATCATATAGTTGATATAGATTAAACTTCTTTAAATTTCTACTTAATTACCTAGGTGCATTTGCCTTTAAAATTCCAAAAAGAACCAAAAACAGTATAAGTAATCTTATTTCCTAAATTTATATATTTAGCTTTTGGTATCTGTTTTTAATGACTTGAATTATAGCTTATAGTTCTTTGATAAGTTTTCATAAGCTAAGGTTCTGTCTTATCTTATTTAAGGTTTTGGCCAATTTGGTTTTTGAAGATTTAAGTGTTTTTCTTGAGTTTGCTTATTTGTTCCTTGATTTTAGTGAACTTTTAGTGTTTTCAGTTTAGTTTTCTTATCATTTCTAGTTCGTACACATTATAAGCTATCTAGAATAGCTTTTGGTTTTCAATTTGAACTTATTTCAAGCCTTGTGCAAGCATTTAAGTAAAAATGAGCTCAAATGCCTACATTCTGAGGTCAGAACTTCAAAAGCTCTTTTAGAGCTTATCTTTGAGTTTAGAGCCAATAGTTCTTTTCTGTTAAAATTGTCTCCCCAGCCTCATTCAAAAACTTTTGTCTTTTGGTTTTTGAATTTTAAGTCTTTTATACTTCACCTTAATTTTGGGCTTATTAGGACTAGGGGTGAAAAACGGGGTGGTCCTCAAGGACCATTCTTGTAATTTTTCTGTTTTCATTGTTTCTTAGTTAATCCTTGCCCGTTAAATGCTTTAGCCCCCGTTAGCCCTTAAGACTTTTACACAGTTAGTCTCTAAGTTAGCTTTTAGTTAGTTTTTAATTATGTTAATTAATAATTAGGGTTTAGTTTTAATTAGTTTAATTAAACTTTTATAAAAAGATAAAAAATTAGGGCTTTTATTTTTAGAAAATTTCTGCACATTTTCTTTATTTTAGTGTAATTTTATAAAAATTTTAGATTTAGTTTTAATAGCTTTATATTTTTATAGTTTTTTAATTAGTTTAATTTTAAGAAAAAATCATAATCTTTTAATCTCAAAAGCCAAATTCGTAATTCCTTTTCTAAAATTTTACTTTACTTAATTTCAACTTAGGAAAAATACAAATTCATTTATTTTTCTATTTTTTTAATATTTTTAGGATTTAATTGGAATTAAATAGTTTTTAATTGATAAAAAATTCTAAAATAATCTTAAAAAAATATTTTTTAATTTTCTTAAAATTTTCTTTTATCCTAATCTATGAGTAGAAAATTAGTTTGCAATTTTAGGGTTTAATCTTAGTTTACTTGCTTATTATAGCGTTTTTATTATTTTACCGTATTTGTTTAATTGTTTAAATTGCCTTTTAATTGTTTCAATTTTAATTGTTGCTTTTATTTAGTAGATTATAGATTTTCAAATAAAATCATTGCTTTATTCCAAATCATAATCCTAAAGCTTAAACGAGGTTTCAATCAATAGTCATTGGGGAAACGACCCGGGTGATCATAACTTTAACCCGGTTAAATTAACGTATAATATATTATATATAATATATTTTTTGAGGGTGAATTTTCCTAAGGGAATTTTCTTAATTGCTCTTGTGGAATATTATTTTATAGTATATTTTATTGTGTATCTAAACTTACATCAATTAGTGTTAGAAATACGAAAAATATCGGTCACTTCCATAATATCGTAAGATAGGCTCGTATTATAGTTTTTGGAACCTTGATAAGGTAAACGGGCCAAAGCCCATTTAAAGCCCACAAGGCCTCATAAGTGGCCGGACTTAGTGAGGTATAAGTACCCCTCTCCACCTCATGGAGAGGGTTGGTTGTTCACTTTCACATTTCTAATCTAATATTTCTCTTTTTCATTTCTCTCTCTAAAGTGTTCAATCCTTCCACTTTCTCTAGTTTTCTTGTCATTTGATTGTGAGATAAGATATATCACATATTCTACAATTGGTATCAGAGCCATGGGGTGGTTTAGCTAGGTTTTGTGTGTGTTTTATTACTTGTTTTAGGCGTGCATTTGGTTTGAACCTATTAGTAAGGATAGTTTTCAATCTTTTTGTAAGGTTTAAAAACCTAAAGCTATAAACTTTTTTTGTTTTGTTATCTTATTTATCCCAGATACAGAGGACAAACTTGACGAACGCTGTCGAATTACAATAGAAGAAGAAGATGGAACATCTGTAACATTGGATCCCAAGAATGAGTGGGTTCTGATTCACCTATGTATATGTCAATTGACCAAGATGCACCATCAACAAGTATCCCATCAACACAAGAACAAGAACATTCTCTAATTATTTCTTAAGGTGTTGAAGAATCACAAAAAACACCACATTTTCATGATGATCCACTTCATGAATCTCTTCATGAAGACTCGACTTCTCAAGGACCGTCATCTAATGTGCGACCATCCCATACTCTATTTGAACTTAATGGTAGATAGACTAGGGATCATTCAATAGCAAATGCGATCGGAGATCCTTCTTGATCTGTCTCCATGAAAAAGCAACTCAAAACTGATGCCATGTGGTGTTACTTTGATGCCTTCCTAACTTCTGTAGAACCAAAGAACTTCAAACAAGCAATGACCAAATTGTCATGGATCGATGCAATGCAAGAATAAATTCATGAATTTGAAAGACTACAAGTTTAGGAATTGGTGTCGTGTCCAGATAAAATATCATGTTGATCAAACTTAAATGGATTTATAAGGTCAAGACAGACGAATTTGGTGGGGTACTAAAGAATAAAGGCTATATTAAGTTTGCTCAGTAATTACAGTCAAGAAGAGTGAATCGACTTAGAGAATCATTTGCAACCGGTGCTAAATAGATAGCCATCGTATACCTATCGTAGCAAATGCCGCAAACAAGAATATACGATTTATCCAAATGACGTCAAAAACGCATTCTTAAATGCAAGCTCCAAGAAGAGGTATAATGTTTTCTCAACAGAATGATTGTTGATCAGGATAACCTATCGCATGTGTACAAGCTCAAGAAGGCCCTTTACGATCTCAAATAAGCACCACATGCATGGTACGACATGCTGTCAAGTTTCCTCATTTCACAACATTTCTCCAAAGGTGCAGTGGATCCAACACTCTTCACACAGAAAGCAGGAAACGACTTATTACTGGTACAAATTTATGTTGACGATATAATATTTGCATCCACTAATACTGCTTTGTGTAATGAGTTTGCTAATCTGATGACCACTAAGTTCAAGATGTCGATGATGGGGCAGATGTCATTCTTTTTAGGATTACAAATCTCTCAAAGTCCTAGAGGCATCTTCCTAAACCAATCAAAATATGCTTCTAAAATTATTAAAAAATATGGTTTGCTAACTAGTGATTCTGTAGACACACCTATGGTAGAAAAGAATAAACTGGATGAAGATCTACAAGGGACACCAGTTGATGCTACACTTTACCATGGCATGATTGGATCCTCATGTATCTGACATCCAGTAGACCTGACCTTATTTATGCAGTCTGCTTATGTGCCCGGTATCAGGCAAAGCCTACCGAAAAGCACCTACATGCGGTTAAACGGATCTTTCGATACCTAAAGGGAACCATTAACATGGGTCTCTGGTACTCGAAGGATACCGATATGTCTCTAACAGCATATTCAGATAACGTATATCGGGAGCGGGGTGTCAGACACTAGACGTATATCGATCAGGAAGCGCTCAATTCTTAGGTGATAAACTTGTTAGCTGGTCTTCCAAGAAGCAAAAGAGCACTACGATCTCGAGTACAGAGGCTGAATATATTGCCTTATCTGGGTGTTGTGCTCAAATCCTATGGATGCGATCACAGCTAACAGATTATGGGTTTACATTCAATAAGATTCCTCTGTACTGCGACAACAAAAGTGCGATTGCTCTATGTTGCAACAACGTTCAACACTCTAGAGCCAAGCACATTAATGTACGCTACCATTTTATAAAGGATCAAGTGGAGAATGGAATAGTGGAACTATACTTTTGTCCTAACATAATATCAGACTGACGGACATCTTAACTAAACCCTATGCCACTATAAAGATCACATTCTTGATCGAAAAGCTAGGAATAAGAAACATGTCCTCCGGATACGCTATAACTCCTGACTAGATGAAGAGGACGAGTAAAATGGTGGTAACAATCTGTTATAAGTCAAAGGTGTATTAATATGTTATATAAGAATAACATAAAACCCAAAAATATTTTTTTTCATTTTTATAATAGAAACTTTTTCTAAAAAAAAAAAAAAATCAAAAATCAAAAAAGAAAACAGAAAATTAAAAAATTAGAAAAGTACAAAAATAGGTTTTTCATGACATGTTTTCTAGCATCGATAATATTTACGGCTTTAGAAATGTCATTCAATAATAGCACAAAGCTGTAAATAAAGTTCGAATAGAAAATATGTCATATGGCTTGCTATTATTTCCGATAGCAACCCGGTCTTCAATTTAAAGGCAAGTATTTTAAAAATAAAACTTGACCTCTCAACGGGAAATTAATTTTTCTCGGGAATGAATTACTTCATATTCATTTAAAGGATTGTGTTTACTTCGCAACATAACCCGTGCTTCCTTTATACAAATTAATGTACGTGTCAGTGCATTTATTTGTCAAAATAAGAGAAATCTTATTTAATGGTGTTGATTTTTCAGAAATAAAATAATCATCTTAGTAATTCATCAGAAAATGATTTTTCAAGGCATTTGACCACTCAAACAACGACTACAGCTCTTTAAATAGAAAATGGGTAATTGTTTGAGGGGGAGAAAAAATTTCTTCTTCAAAAGTCATCAAGAAATAAAAGAAAAAAGATTTTTAAACAATAACGGGATAATATTTAAAGGGGAGTTAATTAATTTTAACTTATTTGAGCATTATATGTTATGTGTTTATGCATTTAGGGTCTTGATAGCGTATCTTATGGTTTAGTCTAGCTTACTAAAACTTTAGGGACTAATAGTGTCAAAAGTCAAACTAGAAAAGCCTTAAGAAAGTTATTAAAGAAAATTAGAAAGGAGAATAGAGTTGAGGGGGCATTTGTGTAAAAAATCAAAAGTTTTTTAACAAACAAACACCCCCTTATCGTCACTTTCACACACAAACATAAAATCACTCTAAGTTTTTTTTTCCCTCCTTTTCAAATTGTCATCTTCAAGAACCTTCATATCTGAGAATTTCAAACCTTAAGGTAAACTATAAATGTGTTCCTTTTCATCTAAACAACTAATATGCAAAAGGAATTACGTTGAAACACGATTGTTTGCTCGTAATCCCTAGAAATTGGTTTAGGGTTAGTGAAAATCAAAAGTGGACTAAATCCAAAATTAGTTGAGGGGTTTTGATGGGTAAGGGTCATAGATCACTTGATTATAATATTTTGTTATGGGGATAACACATGCTTAGGTTTTTCTTGATTCTTTGCCTCGATAATGTGGGTTTTAGGGAAAGACTTGAAAAAGTTTGTGGGTTTGTGGTTAAGTAGTGTTAGAATACCTGTTTGAATGTATTTGAACAAGAAAATCCAATGCTTGAATGTAGATTTTGTGACTTTGGATAAAACGAGTGATAATTTACTCATTTTGTACTCTAAGTGAAAAATCTGTGGTTAATTCATGTTATAACTGCTAAAAGATGCTTATATATGTTATTGTTTCATGTATTTGTGTAGATCTGTTGCCAAAAATTGATTTTGTTAAATTCAAAATTTATATAAGGGTGATTTATACTTCACAGTCTATAGGCGGGGTGCGATTTATACGTCCATATAGGCGGGCGATTTAAACATCCCCTACAGTAGCGATATATACATCCCCTAGTAGGACAGTGATTTATACATCCCCTTTAGGCGTCGATTTATAAAACACCTGTCCATAAGGCGGCGATTTTATACACCTGTCTTATAGATGGTGATCTTTATACACATGTCCATGAGGAGGCCGATTTATACAACTGTCCATAGGCGCAATCTTATACACATGTTCCCCATATCGGGGGGGGCGATTTTATACATAATTTTTTTGGCGGCGATTTATACACCTTGTCTAGGCGGCGATTCATACGTTGATTTATAAAGAATGATTTTTGCCTAAAATTCTTTAGTAGATAACTCATTTTAGGATAATTCGTCTTTAGATCATATGTTAGTTGCTAAATTGACTGTGTTTGACCAATTGTTAGTTTTTTAACCTTTAAGTTGACTTTCTAATTAATGTCTTTCATCCATTGTTTTGATTGAGTGCCTCATAATGTGTGTTAATCGTGTCTACTGAATGTAGATAAGTTGCTTCACTAAGTCTATCCCCATGAATCAAATAGGTCAAATAGGTCAATCAGTGATATATAATATTGCTTGTATATGAACTGTATTGGAATATTCTTAGCAGAAACATGAATCTAGTTGCCGCTCAACAAGTTGCTCTCGACAATGATTTGGTTGATCCATAAAAATGACAAAGAGAAAAAATGAAACTGATGACATCAAATAACGTCACTCTAATTATATCAATTATCCATTCTTATTTTGCCACTTTTTTTTTTTTTTTAAAAAAAAATAATTATTGCATTATATGGTACTTAATCGCTTTAAAGATGATAAATGCAGTAATTTAGGATGTTTTGTGTAAGATAAGCTAATAAGGAGCACAAATTGACTAAAACGAAGACCTTTAAAGATTTATGAAATTTCACCAATACACCGTATCCAACTAAAGAGATACGGAGTATCTGCGCCAAGACTTCACAAGAAAACGCGTTTAACTAATTCCTAATACGGCGTATCCATGCTATCTACAATACGCCGTATCCATGAAGATAGTTATTCAAAGATACAGTAAATCAAGTAAAGTGGCGAATTATATCAAAGTATTTATTACGAACGTAAGCACGCACTTACTCCAAGAAATCTACGCCCAATACCCGTAATCAACCTATCTGGATGACTGCGTATCGAGTAATTTTAGCAATTTAAATAGAAACTCAAAAATGATTTTAGTGTGCAATATCATATCTTATACCATACTCATCAGAGACGAAAATTTAGAAGAGAAGATCAGCCATCAGGTCAAGCAGATGATCCGACTCCATAGAAGACGATCGTGTTATTTTTACGTCTCTTAATCGTCGCTTTCAATTATTTTATTACAACTTTATAATTACAATGGTTTTGGTCCTAATACCCGTCCGGTAGTTAGCCATCTTAAGGAAAGATTCAATGTTTGGTTTGTTTTACATCAATTTCTAATTTTTATCGTTGATTGTTTAATTATGTTTATCACCTCATACTTGTTTATGTGTTTGAATATGCGACCTATCATTCAACTGGGTCTAGTGTTACGAACCAAGTAATCTAGATACTGGGATAGCTCTCCATATCGTGTTTCATATATCTGGACCAATAGGATCACAAATAACGTTCTGTCTTTGTCTTTTGATTATGAGCTTAGTTGGACCGGTAGGTGACCCATTTATGTTTCAGCAATCATGCTCTTAATTAACTGATAAAGATTGGAATAGTGGACTACCATTATATAAAACACCTTCAAACAATAAGTGGGTAAAGTCCCGTTGGGCTAGAGTTTTAACAGGATCACCACTGCTTTAATTCTCTAAGATAGATTATAATTGTTGATAGAAATAATGCCTAAAAACATTATTAATATTTTTGACATCTTTACGTTTTGATAATCACAAAATATAAAAACGTTCAATGTAAAATTAAACGTAAACAAGTAATTAGTAGTAAATTTTCATTTCGAAAATTATATCACTTAAAGGTATGAATAAATAAATGCTTAATGCATTTTTATGAACAAAAGGAAATTTTTTATTCAATCCTCAACACATTTTATAAATGTTGTAGAACTTTTTTAACAAAACATTACATGTTGTAAACATTTTTATAAACATTACAAAATATTTTCTACAATTAAAAGAAATGTTTTATTTAAAATAAACATTTTGAAATTTAATTTTTCGGACCTAAAACGGCTAGAAAGTTCTAAAAAATTCCCCTACACAAAAGAACAAACTAAGGAGCGCACAGTCTAGGGCGACCCCCTTAAATACACGGGCGGCCCCCTTATCTTTAAGGGGACCACCCACCTATTTAAGGGGACCGCCCATAGGTAGACGCTCCTCTAGAATGTCCTATAAATACTGGACTATTCCCTACTATTTTCTCACCTTTTGCACTCATTCTTTCTGATCAAAAACAGCCCACACATCTCATTAAAATTATTTGATCATTTAATCATAAAGCTTTGTTTCCAAGTGATCCAAGCTCAATTCCTCAAGTGCAAGAGAAGAATACTTCCTACCATCAAGTGAAGAAGTATTACACCTTTGTGTGTTGTTGCAATCTTATTGCATCCATATCATAACTTGTAAATCATTTGTAAATCTTGTAAAGTTGTGTAGTTGCTAGATCTAGGTGATTGTTGTAAGTATAGTTGGATCTTGGTGATCTTTCCTAGTAGTGTTAGTTAGGTGTGATTATAGTAGTGGCTTGGTGAAGTAGTGGTGTGAAGAAAACTAAGGTGTGAAGAAGTTGTGTAGTCGTGATCAAGTCGTGAAGCAAAGTTGTGTAGTGAAGTTGTGAAGTTGTGGTAGATTGGTTCTAGCTAAGATTAGAACTCGACATCTAGCTTAGTGTCGGAAATCAAGATAAGCGAAAGTTGTGTAAGGTTTTCTCCGCCATAAGGGAGCTTGTTGACATAGTGAAGAAAACTCTCGAGTTAGGTGCTCGAGGAGTGGAGTAGGGCGAAGAGGTGCTTCGTTGCCGAACCACTATAAATCCTCGCGTTGTGGTTTGATTGTTCTTACTCTTATCTTTTGTCTTACATTAGTTCTTACTCTTATCTTTTGTCTTACATTATTTTCTCATACTATCCTATTAATTGTTTAGATAAGTATATTGTTCATATTGTGCAACTGTTGAATTTTACATAAAGTCCAATATTATTTAACATAAAGTCGACATAATTTATTACTATCAGTATAGATATTAATATAATTAATTATTAATTAATTAAAAATGTAAATATAATGAAATGACCTAGAATTTTTACAAACACTTTAAAACCTTAAATTAAAAAGCGGTAAACTATTCAACCCCCCTTCTAGTTTTCCACAATTGGTATCAAGAGCCACGTCAAACAAGATTTTTAAAATAAATTGTATTTTAAAACTTGAATCGATCTATGGAATCGAAAAAATATTTAGAAGGGCAATCTATGCAAAGACCACCACTATTTGAAAGTGATGGATTTATTTATTGGAAAAATAGATTCGAAACTTATGTGAAGTCAAAAGATCTAGATCTTTGGCATGTTATTACCGATGGTGATTTTCCTCTTATTCAAAATAATCCTGAAACTAAAAAGGATGAAGTTGTACCTTTTCATAAACAAAACGATGATCTTAAAAAGAAACTTGCAAAAAATAATGAAGCTAAAATGGTAATTTATAATGCTTTGCCACGTAAAGAATATGAAAGAATTTTTATGTGTCAAACCGCAAAAGAAATTTGGGATACTTTATTAATCACTCATCAAGGTAATAATCAAGTCAAAGCTAACAAAATAGATCTTCTTGTTCAACAATATGAACAATTTATGATTCCGGAAGAGGAGTCAATAGATAATGCATTTGCTAAATTTAACACTATTATTACTAGTCTAAAAGCACTTGATGAAGGTTTTTCTAGCAATGAAATTAGTTTGAGGAAATTTCTTAGGGCATTACATCCAAAATGGCGCGCGAAAGTCACGGCGATTGAAGAATCAAAGAATCTAACAACCTTACCTCTTGACGAACTAATTAGAAACTTGAAAGTTTATGAAGAAGTAATAAAGAAAGATTTCGAAACGGTCAAAGGCAAGAAAGAACAAAGTAGATCTCTTGCATTAAAGGTGAAAAAGGAAGTAAGTGATGAAGATAGTTCAAGCTCCGATAGTGAAGACGAAGAGTATGCTATGGCCGTAAAGGAATTCATAAATTCTTTAAGAGACGAGGAAGATTTTTAAGACAACCACGAGGCGATAGAAAAACATTCCAAAGAAGTAAGAAATATGGTTTTAGGTAAAAGTGAAAGAAAATGTTTTAGATGTGGTGATCCAAATCACCTCATTGGAGAATGTTGAAAGCCGCCAAAGAACAACGATCAATGAGCATTTATTAGAGGAGCATGGAGCGACAATGGAGAAGATGAAGTGGAAAAGACTAAGGATGAACTTGTCTTGTAGCTTAAGCGCCTGATGAAATATGCTTAGGAATAAACTTAGAACCCGATGAGTGGATTAAAGATAGTGGATGCTCAAAACACATGACCGGTAATCGAAAGTTGTTTTCTTCATACAAAGCGTACAACGGAGTAAACGTAATTTTTGGGAGCAACTTGCGCGGTAAAATCATAGGCAACGATACGATATCTCAAGACTCCTTAATAATTGAAAATGTTGAGCACGTAGATAACTTAACATATAACTTACTTAGTGTACGTCAAATATGTGATAATAAATGCAAAGTAATATTTACCGAACACGATAGCGAAATAATCAAAGACAAAAAGGTTATAGGTATAGGAATTAGAAAAGGAGGAATATATGTAATGAAACTAGGAAATAAACCTGAAGACAAAATATGCCTTGCAACATTAGACAAAAACTCCACACTATGGCATAGGAGATTAGGTCACGCTAATATGCAACTAATTCAATCATTAGCATCTAAAGAATTAGTTAGAAATCTACCCAAACTTAAATGCGAAACATAACATTTGTTTGAGATGCTTTGCAAAATTGGAAAGGAAGCTCATGCAAGTCATAAGGCGTAAAAATATAGTTCAACAACTAGATGCCTAGACTACTTCACATGGTTTGTTTGTGCCCTTACCGCCATACGAAGCTATGGAGGGAATCGTTATTACCTTAGTAATTGTAATGACTATTTCTCTGATTCACATGGACTAAATTTTTCCCCCGCAAATAAAACCGAAGAGCCTTCGAAAAATTCGAAATATTTAGCAAAATGATCCCAAAACAATTAGGATGTTCCATTGTATTAATTAGAACGATCCAATAGGTCGGGAAATTTAAAATATGTAACAATCGGATACTATTGTGATTCAAAAATGGGATATCACGCAATTTTTTCCGCTCCTTCTACTCCCACAATCTAATGGTAAAAGTAGAAAGAAAAAATTGCACTTTACAAGAAAATGAGAGAACCATGTTAGAATGAACAAACCATTTCCACAAAATTTTTGGTGTAATGCGGTCGATACGTCAACCTATAAAATTAATAGAGTTCCATAGACGTATTTTTTATGAAAACCATACGAGTGTTAAGAGGTAGGAATACAAACCTTACCTATTTTAGAGTATTCGCAAGTAAATGCTTTATTCTTATACAAAAGATTAACCTCACCAAGTTTCGACACCAAAGTCGTACGAAGGTGTTTTTCCTAGATAATCACAAAATAGTACATCTTATAACATAATACTAACAAACAAACAATGAAATTTGAAGAGTCGTTGAATGTAACTTTCGATAAACTCCCTCCCCCGCCTAACATACACCATGGAAGATTTATGAGTTAGTCGAAGAAGAAGCTATTGAGGTACTAAAACACAAAACCCATAGGCAAGGATCTTGAAGAACAATTTATTATAAAATAATCAAATGAAGTATCAATATCAAAGAATCTAAAACTCATCCCCTAGAAAACGGTATTGGTAATGCTAAATTAAAGAACTCTAGGTCGCAAGCTCAAGAACAAAAGCAATTTCTTTTGCTTTTAATTTCAACAATAGAACCATAAAAATATAAATGAGCATTAAAAGATGAAAAAATTGGGTGATGGCATGTCAAGAGGAACCTAAACTAACAATTTAACACAAATGATGTTGGGAACTAGTCCCAAATCCCCATGGATATGACCGTTTTATAGGAACAAAATGGTACAAGAAATAAACCACGATGAAAATGGCGTCGTAACTAGAAATAAAGCTAGTTAGTCGCCCAAGGTTATAATCAACAAGAAGGAATTGATTATGACGAAACTATGCCACCCGTAGACTAGATTAAGAGTCCATAAGAATACTTTTAGTCTTATGCTTGCGCACTATGACTTAAGTATATACCAAATGATGTGAAGAGTGCATACCTAACGGTTTTTTGACAATGGGGAGGTTACGTGCACAACCTCTGGGATTCATTGACTTCGCATACCTAATTATGTTCTTTAACTTTAGAAAGCCTCTTTATGGTTTAAAACAAGCCCCAAAAGCCTAGGTACGATCGATTAAAAGCCTTCTTATTAAACATGATTACTCCCATGGGAATTAGATAACAAACTCTTCCTAAAAAGAAAGAACTCTAACTCTCATTATTTTGTCCAAATATAAGTTTAGATGACATTATATTCGGATCACTTGTCAAAAAATATGTGATGCTTTGCCAAGATCATGCATTATAGAATTTTTTTGAAATGAGTATGATGGGGGAACTAAATTTTTTTCTAGGATTACAAATAAAACAATTAGATGATGGAATATTTTTTAATCAATCAAAATATATTAAGGAAATGCTTAAGAAATTTGGACTAGAAGACTCTAAGCCAATGAAAACCCCTATGTCTACGGAAACAAACTTACGAAGAGCTGAAGAAGGTGAGTCCGTAAAAAAATAATACCAAAATAAGAGTGCATGATAGGTAGTTTATTATACTTAACGACAAGTAGACCCGATATCATGTTTAGTGTTTGCCTTTGTGCACGCTTTTAAGAGGATCCCAAAACCTCTCACCTAGAAGCGGTTAAACGTATCTTCCAATACATTTATAAAAAAAAAGGCACTAAACGCCATTTAAGATTAATGGTATCCTAAGGGATCCGGCATAGAATAATAGTAATATGCGGATGTCATCATGCGGGAAGATACGTTAGATTCGCAATAGCAACTAGTAGTGTTTACCATGTTTATGGGAGTGGCCAACAATCTTGTTTTTCTAAGAAGCAAAACCCTCTCTTGCATCTATACAACCGAAGCGGAATATGTAAGCGCCGAAAAGGCATGTCAACAAGCCCTATGGATGAAACAAGCTCTCGTTAGACTATGGCGTTAGGTTAGAAGACATTCCAATAATGTGTGATAACAAAGGGGCTATAGACTTAAGTAAGAATCCCGTTCAACACTCACGAACAAAACACAAGGATTGAGATTCGCCATCACTTCTTCGCGATAATATTCAAAAAGGGACATACTCTATAGAGCATGTCTCATCGGAAGACAACATACCGACTAATTCTAACTAAACCACTTCAAAACGAAAGACCATTTAACCTACTTACGTGCCTAGGAGTCCCTAGGAATGGTGAAACAAATTGATTAAGTTTTCGACATAATAAAGAAATGATAATCATCAAGAACTGTTTGTTAAAAATCTGAGAAAATTTTTTCTCAACAGGTGGTGGCCCCCTTAATTCATAAAGGGCGGCCCCTTTAATTTTAAGGGGACCGGGCCCATACTTTAAGGGGGACCACCCACCTGAACTGACAAAAGATATTTTTTTTCTCTCTCTGTGTCTAGGTTTCTATTTTACACAAAAACACAAGATTGGGAAAAGTCTATAAGCAAACTTTATACCAAATTCTTCTATCAAAATGCATATCTCATTATACATAAATACAATAGTCCTTTTCTATTATTTTCTAAAAATAATTATGCTCACAACTAGTAGCACATGAAAATCAATTTTCATATTGTAACACCAAAATGGTCCAGCGGAATAGGGCATCCAGGGCGTGGTTACTTCAACAAGAACAACAGCACAAGATAATATAAGACACACAAAAAGTCCTCGTTTAAATTGAAACATTGGATTTTAATTAAAGGCATATTACAAAAGCATAAAAGCTTCACTCACTTTGTTCCTTGTTTAATAATTACAAAAGAATTACATAGATTTCCAAAATATGAAAATAAAAAGTCTTTAAGACGTGCAATCCAAAACGTAACCCAAAGCATCTTGGCACCTTCGGTGCTATTGACCTCCCTGAAAACATTGCTTTAAAACATCAAGTAAAAATATTGTGGAATTCATAGTTTTATGTATTTAAATTATGCAGACGCGTGCAGACTTTCCCGTGATGTTACAACATATTCAAACAATCACAAACCCGATTACATTTACGACTAAGCTCATGACACCGAAGCTACTCGACAGTCTTGTTCCGGAAATATTGTGCTACTTCATCCCAATGATGTTCTAACCCGAAACATCCCTGATTCGACATGGCTAATAAACGTTCGTTCCCAAGGGTGAAAGCTAAGTCACCCGAACGGGGAGTTCGTTTCCACAAATAGATCTTTAAATAACACTCGCGCGTCCAAATAATGTAATTCCCAACTACATCTAAGCAATTGACAGTTTTCATGATAATGTGCATTTAACTTGGGTTACGCTACTTAGGAAACATGTAATCAATGCAAAATATCCACATGCGTCCAATTTGTAAAACAAAAGCTTGTTTCCACCCAAATAATAGTAAATCTGTAAAACTGTAAAAGTGTGGGCTATGAAGTCACCTCAAGTGTAGTTGATCGATAATTTATATCAAGTGTGGGAATGTCTTCACACTAATATTCCCGAAAGCAACCACAATTAAATATAAGTCGTATAAAGAGCCAGAGTACTTTATATTAAAAACCTGAATATAATCTTATAGTTGTTACATCGTAACTATCGTTCGGGCTATCATTAATTAAAGAGGTCATGACATGACTTACAGTAGTTTAGGAACGACTTTAAATCGTAAATCCATCCAAACAACATACAACGTCGTCGATTACTCATCACGAAGAGGCCTCATTATGAAACTCCCTAGTAATATAGCACTTTGATATCCACAGTAGATATCTATATAGCAATAATCACCGACTAATCGTTTATAAAATAATATTACAAAGTGAAAACGATATAAATATGACTTTTTGTAAATGAACCTAATTTGGTCGTTTTAAAAGCCCGTTGCACGCGTTTCTTACGTCCACGGTCTTCGGTAGTAAGACGAGTGAATCAAAATATTATATTTTTCAATTTTTTTGATTTTCCTGCGATGAATAGTGTTTTTACTATTCACAAAGCTATAAACTCGATTTTATACTTTTAAAAAAACCCGTTTTAGTCGTATCTTTAATCGTATAGCTCGGTTTTTTAGCGGATTCTTTCGGAGCAGCGTTCTCCGTGAATTAAAGTTTTATCATATAAGGATTTATAAAGTAATAAGTTTTTGTGGTGAATATACTTTTTATAAAAAATTGTTTTATAAAAGTTATAACTATCTTTAAACTTGTAATGCGTATCTCTTTGTTATTAATCGTTTTTCGAGTTCTTTATTGACCCAACGATCCTTTGACATGTAGTATTTTATAAAAATTCAAAAAGCATATATTAAATTTTCATTTACAAAACAGCCCCTAAGATATTTATTTCTAAATGGTTTTTAAAAAACTTGTTTTATGTATTAATTAGTTTAGTAGTTTACTTTATAAAAAAAACTCATAACCAATATTTTTAAACATATGTGGTACTTATAATAAAGTCCAATATCATCCCTAGTCCTTGTAAATTCATAGTAACAAGTTCAACCCTTTTACTTTCATTATTTTCATATGTGAAGATTAAGAAAACTTATAAAACCCTAATTTAACCTAAACATGTTTATACTTAATCCATAGGTTAACATACTTGTTCTTTTTACTTTCCATGATTTATAGACCATAGGACATATGAATAAGTGTATAAAATTGATAATCATAAATAATAAACTCATTTTTACAGATTAGAAAGTCCATTAGTGGTGATTATGGCTATATTTAACATGTAACACATAAAATCATAAGAAATAAAAGTATAAAGGATTTAAGAAAACCTTAGTAATGATGTAAGAGATGAGATATAAGTTCTAAACCCGTGTTTAGATTCAAAACCAAGCTTTCAAGCTTATAACCCTAGATTAGGTTTCCAAAACCCTAATCTTTCCTTTTTCTTCTTATTACTTGCAAAAGATGAACCAATGCTTGTAAACACCTTAGAATACCTTAAGTATGTTGTGTATATGGTTGTATAATCTTAGAAAATCAAAGTATGGATTTAGTTTGGCAAGGGTTTTGTGCCGTGGGATTTAGTGTATAAAAGGGAGGAAGAAAATGAAATTTTGCATGTAAGGATTTAAGTAAAGTTTACTTATGCATGCATGGCTATTTATAGTAAAAATATCTCCCTAACTTAACCATGGTTACTTTCTAACCCTAGGTTAAAGTTAACTTGCCAAGTTGATAAAGGTGTAAGAGAGTATAACTTTAATAAATATCAAGATATCATCCTAGATATTAATTACAAGATGTAAACCTTTTGAAAAGACTTGGTCCTTTCCTATAAAATTCGCAATAAATATATATATATGATTAATTTTTTGAATCTTTTGAGTATTGGGTAAAATCGTGGTATTCGTTTAGATCGTAAGTAGGTTTTAGAACTTCTGGGTATGTCCTAAAAACGCCTTCTTATTATGAAACGTACATTTACGGTAACCGATAAAAATCAGAGATGAAACACCAGTTAATTAATAATCCACATAAATATCATATAACACATGCTTGATGCAAACATTTAATAATCGTTTGTTAATGCCCGTTTACCATTGAATGGATCATTTTCCAGTTTATACGAACTCGATTTAAAAAAACCTTAACGTTTAATATAAACGGTTTAAGAGTAAACCGTAAACCCTAAAAATAAATTGTGAATTTCATAATGTCTACAATGACCTAAAAATACGAGTTTATAGATCCACCCAGGGTCCGGGTTCAGAGCTGAGCCTATGTGATCCTCGGATGAAGGGCCGAAAGGGCTGGTGAGGGAAGGACGTGGGGCTGAGGTTGTATGGTGGGAGGTGTAACGAGCGGCTTGAGGGGTGTCGTCCGGTCTCCGTGTAGGAGGCTAGCTTGGGTCTACAGTATGGGTTTATGACAGTGATATGGTACGATTTGACTACATTATTATGCCAGGCGTTACTATGGATACCTCGCGATAGGCATCTTAGGTGCATGTATACCTGGACCTTCTCTTGAGTTCCATCGAACCTTGACTAATGGGATACGGCTTCGCTTTAACCGTTTAAACTTCACGATCTGTGATCTCTAACGGTTCCTCGACAAACTGAAGCTTTCATCAAATGAAGTCACATCCAACGGAACGGCTAAGGGTTCTGTCGGCATACACTTCCTTTAAGTTGGACACGAGAGAAAATAATGATGAACTCTGGCTCAGCTCCTCAGGAATCACGAGCTTTGTATGCACGTCTCAACACTTTTGATTACCCTTGAAGGGTCCAACAAACTGAGATTTAATTCCCTCGTTTGCCCAAAACGTACTACCCTTTCCAAGGCGAAACCTTGAGCATCACTTTATCACAACCTCAAACTCCATCGGCTTACGCTTCAAATCAACGTAGGCTCTTTTGCCTATCACGATCGGCTTACTTCCTTTGACTTAACTTGAATGATTTCTCAGTCGTCTCTTGAACTATCTCTGGACCGTGAGTTGAACTCTCCAACCTCAGCCCCAAAAAATAGGCGAACGACATTTTTTCTACCGTAAAGTGGCCTCAAGGGTGCACTTTAATGCAAGCATAGATAACTGTTATTGTACGAAACTTCGACCAATGCAATTGTATTAACCCAACCAATTCCAAAGTACGATCACACCAGCCTAAGCAAATCAACGAGAGATTAGAATGGTTCTCTCTCTTTGTCCGACAGATTTGCGGATGTATATGCCGTACTCATAACTAAAACATGTACCCAAAGCTATTCTGAAGTGACCTCCATAAATTGATGCGAACCTAGGGTTCACGATCACAAATAATCGAGACCGGAGATTCCATGCCTTGTTACTACTTCCTTTAGGTACATTCTCGCCAGTTTCTCCAGGGTGTCAGTTTCCCTCATGGGTATAAAAATCGCGGACTTTGTAAGTCGGTCAACGATCACCCAAATGGTATCGTACCCTTGTGATGACTTAGGAAGCTTCGTGACAAAATCCATCGTGATATTGTCCCACTTCCATTGAGGCATCTCGGGTAGAACAACAAACCTGATGTCTCTGATTTCTTCCATGAACCTTAGCACAGGTCAAGCACTTGCTAACATAGGTGGCGATGTCGGCTTTCATATTGGGCCACAAATAAAGCTTCTTTAACGTCTTCATACATTTCTCGGAACCTGGATTGATAGAATACTTCGATATTGTGGGAACTCGTGCATGATCACAGTCCGTAATCGCCAAACAAGGTAACCAACTCCTTCTATTGATGGGCATAGGGTTCCATCCGTACGAGGTTCCAACTTTTCCGTCTAATTGCCTCTGGAAATTTAGCATTTTCAATCAGCATACCTCCAACATCCTCATTCTTGATGTCTCTGGTTTCCGTGCTTCAAGATTTCCTGGAAGCATTCAAGATTTGCTTAGGAAGATCCAATCTAATAGACAAGACTAAAGCCGAACTCTTAACGTGGTTCTCGTTCTTTTCTGCTCAAAGCATCAGCAACGACATTATGCTTTCCCTGGGTGATAACGAATATCGCAATCGTAATCACTAAGCAACTCTAAAACCATCGCGTTGTCTCTGTTCGTTCCTTTCTGATCAGAATTTGTTGTAAGCTCTTATGAATAGTGAAATCGCTGTACACTTAGTTCCATACAGATAGGCCTCCAAAATCTTTAGAGCGAACACTACTTGCTCCCAAGTCTATATCATGATAGTATAGTTCTTCTCATGAAATCTTAACTGGCGGGATGCAATAAGATATCTTTTCTCACTGCATCAATACGCGCCCAAACCCTTCTTTGAAGCGTCGCAGTAAAGTGATGAAATCTTCGTTCCTTCAGGTAATGCAAGATTTTGGTGGCAACTGCACAACTTTTGCTTCAACAGTTGAAAAGCTGCTTCTTGTTTATCTCCCCACTCAAATTTGACCTTCTTTTGAGTAAGCTTAGTCATTGGTTTGGCGATCTTTGAAAACCCTTCAATGAATCGTCGATAATACCCAGCAAGACCTAAAAATTGACGAATCTCCGTTGGTGTCTTAGGAGATGCCCAATCTTTAACGGATTCGATCTTGGCTGGATCCACATGAATGCCTTTATTATCAATCACGTGACCGAGGAACTGTACTTTAGGAATCCAAAATTCACACTTGGAAAATTTTGCATATAACTCCTCTTTCTTCAACAACTCCAATATTATCTTCAGATGCTCTTCGTGCTCTTGCTTGTTCTTGGAATAGATCAAAATATCGTCAATAAAGACAATTACGAATTTGTCCAGATAAGGTTTGCACACTCGGTTCATGAGGTCCATAAACACAGCAGGTGCGTTGGTCAAACCAAACGGCATAACTTGGAATTCATAATGTCCATATCGAGTTCTGAAGGCTGTCTTCGAGATGTCTTCTTCTCGAACCCTCAATTGGTGATAACCTGACCTTAGGTCAATCTTCGAGTAGATACTCGACCCTTGAAGCTGATCAAATAAATCGTCAATTCTTGGTAGCGGATAACGGTTCTTCACCGTCAGTTTGTTTAATTCCCGATAGTCAATGCACATCCGGAATGATCCGTCTTTCTTCTTGACAAACAAGACCGGAGCTCCCCAGGGTGAGGAACTGGGTCTTATAAAGCCCTTGTCGGACAGCTCCTTCAGTTGCTCCGACAACTCTTCATTTCGAAGGCGCAATCGATAAGGTGCCCGTGCTACAGGTGCAGCACCAGGTACCAAATCAATTTGAAACTCCACATGGAGTCGGAGGAAGGAACCCGGCAAGTCTCTGGAAATACTTCAGGGAAAAATCTTAACTATCGGTACTGTCATCAAGTCGCTTCTTCTCTGACTGTCTTCACAATCTCCTTTGTAGTAACATTGCCAAAAAAGAACGTGAGATCCTTTAAGCAGATACATTGGAACCTTTATAACACGAGATGAAGTTTAGTCGCGCCTGTGTCCTTCACTACATCCGTCACCGTGAACGATTAGGATTTCGCTCCCGGAGGGGATACGAACAATCTTCTTAGCACAGTCGATAACGGCACTGTATTTTGACAACCAGTCCATGCCAATTATCGCGTCGAAACTACCCATCTCTACCGGCATTAGGTTGATGTTGAACGGATGGTTTAAAAAGTTTAACGTACAACCCATCAATATAGTATTTACTCCAATTATCCTACCGTCAGCTAACTCAACGTTATAACCATGATCTAGTGTATTGGGGACGATATCAAGCAAAGTACTAAATGCAGTAGATACGAAACTCCTATCGGCACCAGTATCAAATAAGATGTAAGCATAATGGTTTTCAGAAGGAACGACCCGCACGACGTTTGTCTGGGTTTGCCCCCGCATTTCCAACCGCATACACCTTCGCTGGAGCCCTGTTATTCCCAGCTTGATTACCACGATCATTGTTGTTCAGTTTCGGGCAGTTTCTTTTAAAGTGGCCTTGAGCTCCACACTCAAAAGCAACCATTGCCCTTCTGATTATTGTTTTGTTGTTACGGTAAGTTTGTTGTTGTTGTTGTTACGGTTGTTGTTGTTATTGTAATCAAGGCCGAATCCTACATCCCTGGCCTTAGATGTGCCAACCCTATTTGCCTTTACTGCACCAGGTGGACAGGACCAGCTTCATGATGCCCATTACACTGGAACATAGAGGGCTTAGAACCCTTCAGTATGGCTTCTGGTCCACCATGCCTGCCAGCATAGTCCTGGCTTGTGTTCTGCCTCCTATTTTGTTGGTTTTGATTGTTCTGGGAAAGATCACCATACTTCCTTTTCCTTTCTGCCTGACGTTAAGCATAGGCATGGGTCTTATCCTTCATCAACTCAGTTGTAAACTCAATCACTTCTTGCAGGTCCTTTGAACTTTGATGCTTTTACACTGCCAAGTATCACATATCTGTAATCCACCGATATACTTTTCAATCTTGTCTACCTCACTGGGAACATCCTGGAACACATCAAGCTAGTTGCGAATCGTCGATTATATGCCACCACATCGTGCCCTTAACATTTAGGTTACCACATTTCAGTTTCAATAATTCTTGATCTCACCCTCGGCAATATTTATCAGTCATCATTTTCTTCAGTGCTGCCCATGGCATGGCATGAGCTACTTCTGGAGTGGTGGTCTTAATTGGAATTCCACCATGTAAGAGCATCGTCTTGCAGAGTGCAAGTCGCGAATTTGACTTGGCTAGTTGCTGGGCAATTCAAATGCAAAAACATATTCCATTTTTCTCGAAACTCAACGAGTGAGTCCGACGACTCCCTCAGTGCCTTTGAAGTCCAAAGGTTTGCATTTCAAGAATTCAGAGTAAGAGCATTCGCGAGCAGTTTGTGCTGTGCCTTGGCCGCTTAACTAAGCTAATAAGCCATTCCTAACTCTGCTTGCTTCTGCTTCAGCCATTGCAGCAGCAACTCCTTGATCAATTAAGGCCTGAAGTTGTGCCTCAGTAACAGTTGTGGTTGGTTCATTTGGAGCTGGTGTAACTGGTGGGACTCGGGTTGATCTGAGGCTCTTTGGTGCCTAATGTTCTTAAATCACAAAAAATACAATACCCGTTAGATTTCAATACAATCATAACGTAACATAACATATGCGTCGTAAATAAAATAAGATCACATCGCACTGTGACCAGAAGAAATAACTTATAAGAGTATATTATATAAGGCTCTTATTGTAATATACGTAATATATTATAACCACGTATATCAATTATGAATGCATCTAGTCCCACTAATGCAACAAATAGTGTGTCCCATAAAAACCCTTTTTATGAATGCAATGTTTGAAAACGGTTATAGTCCAGCAAAAACATTTTGACCTGGTTCTCTATAACCTTGGCTCTGATACCAATCTGTAACACCCCCAAAATGGGTCGCAGCGGAATAAGGATCCGGGGCGTGTTACTTCAAGATCAACAGCACAAGATATATATAAGAACGACACAAAAAGTCGTTTAAATTGATACATTGGATTTAATTAAAAGGCATATTACAAAAGCTTATAGCTTCACTTGTTCCTTGTTTAATATTACAAAAGATGACATAGATTTCCTAAAATATGATATAAAAGTCTTTAATGCGTGCATCCAAAAATTAACCCATTGCGACTTGGACCTCGAGCCTCTTGACCCTCCTGAAAACATTGCTTAAAACATCACAAAAATGTTTGGTGAATTCATATGTTTTACGTAATATTAAATTATCAGGACCGAAAAAACTTTCCCGTGATGTTTAACATATTCCCGCTACCCCACCCCGCAAACAATCACAAAACCCGATTACATTTACACTAAGCTACATGACACCGAACTCGACAGTCTTGTTCCAAAATGTTGCTGTACTCACCCGAAATGATGTAGCTAACCCGAAACATCCCGATTCGACATGCTAAAACGTTCGTTCCCGGTGATATCTAGTCACCCGAACGGGAGTGTCTTTCCCAAATAGATCGTATTAAATAACACTCGCCTCACATAAATTATTCCCAACTACATCTATGCAATTGACAGTTCATGATAATGGGCTTAACTTGGGTTGTAGGATCGATATTCCTTAATGAAACACTGATATACTGTCAACTATGCGGAATCTAGTTGGCAGTACTTAAGAAGAACACACAATATTTTTCTCCAAACATTTCTTTATAAACCTTTTGAAATCTGCCAAAATTGCAGATCCCTAATAAATACTATGATTCGTGTTTTTTCATTTTTTTCTAAATACCTTCAGACGATCCTTTTAAAACATAAGGATAACTCTAGTAGGTGTACAGTCCTTTATAATCAGTAAACTCTAATTCAATACTAATTACTAAACATAACTGTTACAAGATAATTACTAACATAACTGTTTAAATGATAATCCTTTAAGATTCCTTTATCCACGGCATGGCAGTACGTTGACTTTTCCTTACTAAGTAGGCAGTACTTCGATCTTCAACTTAGCAGTACTTTGACTTTTTCATGGCAGAACTTTGACCTTTTGCTTAGCAGTACTTTGATCTTTCATTTAGCAGTACTTTGACTTTTTCATGGCAGAACTTTGACCTTTACTCTCATAAGTCCTAACAATCCTCCCCTAACATGAATTCCCACTGTGCTTAGACTTTAAGTTTCTTGATAGTTTGGTCTCATTGTTCAGGTCATACTACCTTTTTAATCTTTTAAGCTTCATCCCTATAGCAGCTATCTGTTTACAATTCTGATTGAATGCAATCCTTGATACACACTTCTTTGAACATCTATTGTCCCTTTGCATCAAACGAGATTGTCCTTTCTCAGGGCAACATGTTCATTTTCAGCAACATGAATGGATTATAATAATTGTTAAATAAATTGAAAGTTACCAGTAGCCATTCACTCTTGGGTAGTCAGTTCTTTGGACCTATAGAAAGGTAATAATCCATATGAACTGAAAATCACTTCAACACTTCAGAGAACATGAATCATAGTGTGTTGAGTACTATATGACTTTTGGTAAGTCATTACAACCATAAACGGATTTGATTAGTCTTTACCTGTAGCCGTTTGCTCAGGACTAGCCAACTCTCAGTAATAAAACATTGGTGAGTTGAGGACCATATAGTTTTGAGCAAACTATTAAAGCTATCAACGGATTTGAGTTCTCTTTACCAAAAAACTGTTTGCTTTGAGTAGCAATAATTTCAGTGTAATACCATTGGTGAATTGATCACCATACAATTTTTGTTAAATTGTCAAACCATCTAACAATTTGAGATTGTCATTACCTAACTGCATTGATTTGGACTAGTCAATTCTTATGTTTGTAAGACATGGTGAATTGATTACCATTTGTTGTGTGGTGGTTAACCGACACTCAATCCCTTAAAACAGTTTGATATTCAAATATCTGTGCCTTAAATC
This sequence comes from Tanacetum coccineum, assembly GCA_026074375.1. Lineage (NCBI taxonomy): Eukaryota > Viridiplantae > Streptophyta > Magnoliopsida > Asterales > Asteraceae > Tanacetum > Tanacetum coccineum. The sequence continues at coordinate 74,360 of BQNB010002265.1, read as the reverse complement.
TTTTTGCACACTCAAATCGTCACCACATTTCAAAAACAACTTTTTAACTAGCAGTACCTTCATCAAGGTACTGTTTGTTTTACACTAGCATTTGCACAAAAGTTTGGTTTGTTTTTAACTTAACCCTCTTATAAAAAAAACTTATCTATGCATTATATCTAGTTACTATTTTATATGCACTTTACTCTTTTGGTCTTCAATTCATATATGATTATATGCCAAAATTATGTGAAATAGTTTTATCCTACATATTTTCATATATATGTAGAATGTTGAATGCTTAATTGCTATGTCTAAAATCTAATTGCCATAAAAGGATGGATTTGCTGCAAATTAACCACCAAAACAGAAACCCTCACACAAAATTTTAAGAAAAATTAATTTTTGGGAAATCTGGGAAATAGCAGCAGGCGGCTCCCTTAATTCATAAAGGGCGGCCCCCTTAATTTTAAGGGGACCGGCCCCTAATTAAGGGGAATGGCTAGGCATCACATGGTAGAACAGATAATTTCATCCGTTTGACCAAATACCCTCTAGACTTAGCTACTGTTTCCCAAAATTCACAAACATTTCTTGGATTTGATCCTTTAAATGTTCCTTCTTCCTAATTTAAACACTTCCTCCACTATAAATACATTCTCAACCATCACCATCACAATCATCCTCACCAATGACATCTCCTAACAAACCCACATCCAAACCATCAAGGGTAGCCAAAATGAGTGTGAAACCCATTTTGAGGAAGAAACTAAACCCTTGTAACACATCCAATGAGCTCAATGTAAATTTACCAAGGCCAATGCCAAAAACACTCACTCATCATCATGAACCATCTCAAGAAAATAATTACCCCAATCAAGCATCACCAAATCCTTACATTAAGGACACTCACACATTACCACAAGTTGTCTCACATCCTCCATCTCCCATCTCACCCATCAATTCACATGTTACTCACACTAAACCTCCACATCAAAGTGACAACCAAACTCAACACACACCACCTCTATCTCTAACCACCTCTATCTCCAAGTAGAGAAAGCCTAGTTGATGACATTAATCAACTACGACCTATCAAACCTCTTAGCCATGCATCTCTCTCAACAACAAAACAACATTCCCTTATCACCTTACTCTCTAAACCTACCACACACCCTCAACATTAACCAAGTTGAAACCTATGTTGGGTATTGCCCTTGTTGCATCTTCACCGAAAATTAATTCCTTGCTTAAGTGAGATAATAATTGGATTGAAAACCTCCTCACTCAAAAAGAACACAATCCAGCCCTCTATTATATCTATATGAGCCCCACCTAGAGTCAAAGAGATTACCCTTCCACAACCGCCTCCGCTCCAAACTCTCCATCAACAACCCACTAATCTCGTAATATCCTACACAATAATCGTCATACCCTTTTTTGTTCGCAAGTAATTCAAAAATCCTTCTATTGCTATTTAGATTTTTATGTAATATTATGCTTCTAAAGCAGTAATTGTTTTCATTTTATTATGCATGGTGTATGGTCACACACATTATCCTAAATGATGAAGTATCTTTTGCTTTAATGTTTGCTTGCAACTTGTCATATTTTTCTTCCTTTTTGCTACCATGATTAGAAATATTGTATTGTTCTAACACGTTTTTTGTAGCCAGAAACCATAGCAAGATTCTGGTGCCTCCGAACGAGAGAGGGAGGCAACTCATCAAGGGGGGGAGCATATATTCTGTCGATTTTATAGCAATTCTTGACGATGCATTTTTAGATTCTAACAAAAGGGGGAGAAATGACATAAAACTCACTAAAACTTGTTTGAAAATAATTTATAATTTATGAGTTCAAATTTTGTAAATCATCCAAAAGGGGGAGATTGTTGAATAGATATAAAGCCAAAAAACATTATTAATATTTTTCACAACTTTTACGTTTTGATAATCACAAAATATAAAAACGGTTTAATGTAAAATTAAACTAAATAAAGTAATTAATTACAAAAAAATCTTTGCTACTTTTCAAAGGTTTAGTTTAGGGAAGTTTCGAGATATTTGGTTATAAGGCATGTGATATTGCGTGAGGACGCACAATCGTTTAGTTTGGGGAATTTTGACAAGTGTAGAATACACATATCCGTTTGTGCTTAAAAACAACCCAATTAAACCCAAAACAGACCAAAAATGGCAAAAATATGCTTGTATTTGTGTTTTGTGTGTGCAGGTATGGATATATCAAAAATCACAAGAAAACGGACAAAAACGCTAAAGCACGAACACGAGAATCAGAAGAGTACAAAAAGAAGCCAAAGAATCAAAGCTGGAAGCAAAGCCTCAGTCAAATCCAGTCAATCATTGGTCAACAAAAGTCAACAAGATTCATAATATTCCATTTTTCCATGTAAGTGACCATGTTATGTGAATCAACAAATTTTAGAGCCTCCGTGAATGATAATTTGTTGAATTCAGTGATGAAATTAAGTTTGGGTTGGTGATTGAGAGTATTTAAATGATTAAGAAGAACTTTGGGGTGATCGAATACGCTTAAATAGGTAATATAGGAAACCTTTAAGCGAAGTATCCCTTTTATAAACCAAAAATACCCTCAGCAGTTGTAACTCTAACGGTAACCTAGCAGTAGTAAGTAGCTTGGCAGTACTAACTTTTGCCTAGCAGTACTAAGTAATGCCCAACAGTACTAAGTAATGCCCAACAGCACTAAGTAATGCCCAGCAGCATTAACTTTTGAGTTACTAGTTTTAACTTCAATTCCATCCTCAACAGTTGTTGCATTCCATTTCAACCATCATTTACACATATTAACACAATTAACCTCCTCTTAATCAATACTTTAGAGGTTAAGCATTTTAATACTTGCAATCAGATATTGAAATCTGCTAACATCAAATGCTTTTGTGAGCAAATCTGCAACATTCTGATCTGTATGTATCTTGATCATCTGAATAAGCTTCTTCTCATTGGAATCTCTGATAAAGTGGTGTCTGATCTCAATGTGCTTAGTTTTTGAGTGAAATACTAGATTCTTCATAATGCAAATAGTACTCTTATTGTCAATGAAAATCTTGGTGTTCATAAAGTTGTATCCATAATTAAGCAATTGATTTTGGATCCATAACACATGTCCACAACAATTAGATGCAGCTACATATTCTGCTTCAGTTGTAGAATTTACAACCACAGTTTGCTTCTTGCATTGCCATGAAATCAATTTGCTCCTAAGAAATTGACAACCTCCTATTGTGGATTTCCTGTCTAGACTTGCACCAGCATAGTCACTGTCAGTATAAGCTTCCAAATCAAATGGTGAGTCCTTAGGATACCACAGGCCCAATATAGGTTGACCTTTCAAGTATCTAAAGATTCTTTTCACAGCATGAAGATGTGAAACTTTAGGTGTGATTTGGAATCTTGCACAAGCACATAGAACAAACATAATATCATGCCTTGAAGATGTTAAATACATCAATGAGAGAATAATTGATCTATATAAGTGAACATCAACATCTTAAGCATTTTCATCCTTCAACAAAGGCTTTGAAGTCTCCATAGGTGTACTTGCTGTCTTCGTAGTTGAAAACCCAAACTTATTCAAAATTTCATCCACATACTTGTCTCGACTGATGAAAATCCCATCATCTTTCTGTGTCACTTGCAATCCTAAGAAGAAAGTGAGCTCACCCATTGAACTCATTTGAAACTTCTTATGCATCAGCTTCTCAAACTCAGTACATAAAATCTTCTTAGTAGATCCAAAAATGATATCATCTACATATACTTAAACTAATAAAATATCACTTTTGACCCTTTTAATGAACAAAGTCTTATCTATCTGACCTCTTTGAAATCTATTATCTAATAAATAAGTGGATAGGGTTTCATACCAAGCTTTGGGAGCTTGATGCAAACCATAAAGAGCCTTTTCTACTTTGTAAACTCTGTCAGGGAAGTCTGGGTCTTCAAAACCTGGGGGTTTACAAACATAGACCTCCTCTTCAATCTTTCCATATAGAAAATCACTCTTTACATCCATTTGGTACACCACAAAGTCTTTATATGAGGCATAGGCTAAGAATAGCCTGATTGATTCAATTCTTGCAACTAAAGCAAAAACCTCATCATAATCAATTCATTCTTCTTGTGTGTACCCCTTGAGCAACCAACCTATCCTTATTCCTGATCACAATGCCTCTTTTATCTTTCTTGTTTCAATACACCCATTTAGAACCAATGGCTCTTTTGCCATGTGGTAAATTCACCAAGGTCCAAACCTGTTGTAACTTGAACTATAGAAGCTCTTCTTGCATAGCTTCTATCCAGCTTGGATCTTTTAATGCTTGGATTACCTTCTTGGGCTCTGCTTGTGACAAGAAACATGCAAACAGACAATTCTGAAAGCCTTTACGGTTGATTCTCTGTTGTATTGAACTAAACATACCATGTTCAATCACACTCTTTTTCATCCTTCTAGTTTGAGGTGCTGAATGTATATCTTAATGATTTGTTCAAGTGGATGATCTTTGTGTATTCTTGTGGTTGGAATAGGACTGACTGACATAAAAGCATCTAGATTGTTCATGTCAGCCTCTACACCAACATCTTCATCATTATTTGAATACACAGTCTTCCAATTCAGGAATATTTGGATCATCATCACATCCATAGACTATGTTCTCATCAACAGCATTATCCTCTATGCCAACAGTATTAACTGTTGGACTAACAGTATTAATATTGTTAGTGCTGTTGACATTTGCATCCTTTTCTTGATTTACTCTTGGCTCCTCTATCCTTTGAACCTCGTTATCTTCATTCCCTGGATCTTCAGCATCCTTCTTTTCTTCCTCCCCTGATGGTTTGAATCCATCATCAGGAGAAACCTTTGAACTAGAAGAGAATTGTGGATCTTGAGGCCATAGTGGTATCAGTATGTAATCTTTACCAGGTATTGTCTCTTATCTAGCTTTACCTGCATCATCACATGCTTTTGTACCTGCATTACCATCAGATTGATTCCCTGCAACAATTGGCTTATAGTTCATAGATTTTGTTAGTGCATCTATATCAAAATCCAATTAGGTCCACTTCCTGTAATATTAGATGTATTCTCACTAAATTGAACATGCATGTTCTCTTCTATTATCCTAGTTCTACTATTAAATACTCTGAATGGTTTGCTATTGGTAGAGTATCCTACAAAGAACCCTTCATCAGCCTTTCCATCAAACTTATCTAGGTGATCTATGGTATTAAGGATTGTTACAGGACACCCAAATGATCTCATGAAGTTTAGGGCAGGTTTCCTGCCTAGAAAAAGTTCATAAGGGGTCTTGTTGTGAGGCTTGATAACTAACACCCTATTTTGGACATAACAAGCAGTATTAACTGCTTCAGCCCAAAAAGTTGTTGGCAATTTTGAATCAGCTATCATAGTCCTAGCAGCCTCTATTAGTGTCCTATTTTTCCTTTTTTGCTACTCCATTTTGTTGTGGAGTCCTAGTAACACTAAATTCCCTCTTAATACCCTTCATTTCACAGAACTGATTCATGACCCTATTCTTGAATTTAGTCCCATTTTCACATCTAATCACTTTTACCCTAAGGTCTATTAGATTTTTTATGCCTGTTATGAATGTTTTAAGGATTTCACTAGTATTATCCTTAGTGGCTAAAAAGAAAACCCAACTAAACCTACTATAGTCATCTGTGATAACTAGGCAGTACATCTTTTTCATTAAACTCTTTACAAATGTTGGTCCAAACAAATCTATATGCAACATTTGTAATGGTTGACTGATTGAATTGACAGTTTTGGTCTTACAAGAAGCTCTGTGTTGTTTTCCCTTCTGACAAGCAACACAGGTTTGATTAATTTCAAAAAAATTTGAAGGTAAACCTCTTACAAGGTTTCCCCTTACCAGTTTACTCATTGTTTTGAAATTTACATGTCCAAGCCTCCTATGCCAAAGATTAGATTCATCTGGTGTGGCTTTTGCAAAGAGACAAGTGAGACCTCCTTGAGGAACAACATTCTTTTAATCAACATTGTACATTTATCCTTTCTAGGAACTTTAAGCAAAACATGACTTTCATCAGTTAACTTAAAGTCTTGAGACAGAACAACATATTGAGTATCAGTAAAGAGAACACTATTCTTCTTGTCATAAATTGGTGAGACACTGAAGAGGTTAAACCTTAGTTCCTTTACAAAATACACATCTTCAAAATCCAATTTACCAGTTCTTATTTTACCTTTCCTAGTAATTTTCCCTCCTTTGGTACTACCTCCAAAGGCAACAAATCCTCCATCAAGTTCTTCATAATCTGTAAGATAGGATCTATTTCCTTTCATGTGCCTAGAGCATCCACTGTCAATCACTCCTTTATCCTGCAAATTTTGTTGTGGATTGTCCTACACAAAATAATAAGAAAATTAGTTTCTTTTGGGGACCCAAGCCATCACTGACTTGGATCTGCCTTGTGCATCAATATAGTCAAATCTTTTAAAGTTCATTGATGCACCATTATGTCTGGAGACATGGTCTAAAACTTTTTTACTTTGGTCTCCAAACTCAACATGTTAAGGCCTTAACAACATTAGCCTTATTTCCCTTATTATCACTTACTACTGCTTTTGGCCTAACAATAGTAACATTTCCCCTAACAGTATTAACTTTTTCATTGAAATTACTGTTCTTATTTGTTGTAAACTTGTTAAAGGGCCTACTAACATGTGAATATGCTTTATTAAAAACATTTGACATTGGTCTAGCACTATTCACTGTTGGTCTAGGGTAAGAAGTATTAATTGGTCTGGCAGTATTAACTGATATTGCTGCTCTAAAGAGTTTTGACTGGCAGTATTAAGTGTTTTAAAACTAGATTTTATTAAGACTGCTTTTGGAACAAAAAAAATTTTTGGATGAGGGTGAGTCATTCTTTAAGAATTTTGATGATTCGCCCTTCTAGCATTGTTCCATACAGTTTTTCCACCATTTTCTTTTCATGGTAATCACAATCTTTGATCAAATGGTTAAAACGGCCACATACATAGCAAGCTTTATTTTATAACTCAAAATTACTTCCTAATTTCTGAGTCATCAAATTATTCCAATTTCTCTTATTATCTATAGGACTTTGACTATTTTTCCTAGGGTATTCAACTTTCTTATTGTTCTCTATATTCTTAACAGACTCCCTAGATGATTTCACATGCTCATTAGATTTAACAAATTCTACTTTAGCATTACTAGGTTTTCTCTGTCTAGACTTAGACTCAATCTCATTCTCACTCTCACTGTCAGATATCTAATCTTCAATGAGTAGTTCACTAACAGACTTAGGTTTTGCCTCACTAGTCTTAACTTCACTAGTTACGGACTTACTAAAAACATATTCATCCTTATCAGCAAATACCAAATCAGGTTTAGGGGGCATAAAGTTCCCAGTATAAGGAGGGGGAACAACATGATACCGTTCACATGATTTGTACTTATCATTCACCTGACTATCAAACACTTGACTATCAAAACCTACACCAATCTTGAACTTATCACTTACTTGACTATCTAACAGTTTGCTTAGATTCTTAGATGAATTTTCAAACTTTTCTAAGGTAAGTTTTAAATCATCTCTTTCTTTTTCAGCTTTTTCAAATTTCTTTCTAAGCTCTGCTAGTGCATTATCTCTCAACTTAATATCAAGTTTTAAAATCTGTATGTCCTCTTCAAAAATAGCCTCATTCTTTCTATACACATCTAGTCTAGCATCTACATATTCTAGACCTGCTTTATAAGCTCCTACATTTAATTGAGACTTATTAAAATATTTTGTCAGATTATCATAATGTTCCTTGAGAGTTTCATAAGATTTTAAAAATGCTTTAGAACAAGTTGATACCTCATTGTCTGAGTTTGAAGAACTTGAAGAACCTGAAGAAGTATAAGCCATTAGTGCAAAATTGGTAGGTCCTTCCTCAGCCTGGTCACTCCAATCATAGCCAAAGCCATCACACTAAGATACTAAAGCATTTGAAGTACTTTCCTTAACTAGCACATTCCTTATGGTAGGATCCCTGTTCCTGTTGTCTTGATTCCTGGGTGCCTTACATTCCCTAGCAAAATGACCTCTTCTGTGGCAATTATAGCATTCCACCTTGGTCTTGTCAAAGCCAATGGTATCAGTCCTATTAACACCTAGATTCCTTCCTGTCTTCTTGAGAAATCTCCTTGCTCTCATTGTCAGCATTGCCATCTACTACTTCAAGTCCATCTCTTTTAAATCATCAGGATTAATTTGTGTTAGGTCTTCATTGTCTAATTATGAATTGTTAGACTGACTAGCAAAGAAGGAGTAGATCACACCATCACTCAGACTATCAACATTTGGTAAAGTAGAAGCATTAACATTGGAGTTAGCAGCAGAAACACCATGAGCAGTCTTAACGACTTCATTGGTGCTGCCTTAGAAGACACAAAAGCTATGTTTTGTGTGTTTTGGCTTGTGCTAGATGACCCCATGACTTCAGCTTCATAAATCTTCAGATAGTTATACAAGTCATCCATGCTTAGAGTTTCTAAATCTGGTTTGTTCCTCCAAATTAGGATATGAGTCTTCCGCTCAGATGGCAGACTTCTTAATAATTTCAGATTCACATCTTCTTGAGAAATAGTTTCCCCGTGAATCTCTAGCTGACTGATAAGCTTTTGCAGCCTATCATAGATATGGTCAAGTCCTTCTGAGCTTTTTCCATTGAAATTCTCATATTATTGTTTAAGAAGTGTCTTCTGTACTTTCTTTGACTCCTTATTACCTCCAAACCTCTTCTCAATAGCTTCCATTAGAGACTTGGCACTTTTGTAGGTGTTAAACTTTAGTTGATATTCATTACTGGGAGCTATCAACAGAGTACCTCTTGCCTTTAACTCATTCTTCCTTGCAAGCTTTTGTTCTGCAGTAGTAGGAGGTATTGTTGTCTCAACACCATCAATAGTTCTGGTTGGAAGAGGTGAGTTACCATTTAAGATTTCTTCCTAAAGAGCATAATCAGTCGTTAAGAAGTACTGTTCAATCCTCATCTTCCATAGCTCAAATTCATTTGGATTGAGCACTGGAAGTTTTGTAGCAGCAACCACTTGTGTAGATATTGACTCCATCTTTTCTTGAAACAAATAGATCTTGTGAGTAGAATGGTTCTTCTTATTTAAAGTTTCTCAACAAGCTTTGATACCACTTGTTGATCCCACTTGAATAGATCTTGCTTAGCTTGTAAAAGGCTTAGTTGTATTGAATAAATTCAAGACAACTATGATAGAAACTTTGATTGAATATATCAAAGACTATGCGGAATCTAGTCTATGATACTAAGAAGAATAAGCAATAAAACAGTAACAAACAAGATTGTATAATACTAAAATTTAAGTCTCAATATATTAATACGAACACTTTTGATAGTGTTAGGGTTATATAAAACCTTAAAGCTATAACAAAACAATTTCTAGATGTGATATATCTAAACTACATGCCCTAGGGTCTCCTTTTATACACCAAGGAACCCTAATGGGCTTACAACGCGTTTCCTACTCATACATATCTTTTCCTAAAATAACTCATTCTTATCACATAAGCAGTGCTAACTTGATCTAACAGTACTAACTTATAACTAGCAGTAGTAATATTCCAACAGTAGTAACTAATACTAGCAGTAGTAATTTTAAAACTAGCAATATTAATGACTTAGAGTATTTTCTCTAAACTTCACCAGCAGTAGAAACATAACCAGTAGTAGTAACTTTCATAACTAGAAGCAGTAACTTTAACAGTACTAAGAAGACTTTTAATCCCAACATGATGTGCATTTCTGCTTTCAACCCGAGTCTCTCTATAGTCGCGTTGCATCCACGTCGTTTGAGTATCCACATCCAAACATCTAAACCTCACCCATCCTCTAGTGAATTCTTCAAAGGTCTTAATCCAAATAGCAACTTGAAGCCTAATTTCACAACTCATCAAATAAGAACTGTCATGAAATCAAGGTAGAAGTTGGTAAAAGGCCCAACGTTTCTGAAAAATTGACTCAACTTTGGGGTTTTTCAGAAACAAAATCTTGAATTACTAAACACGGTGTTGGCGAACAAGCAAAGAATGCTTACATTAGAAGCCAAAACGGTTGGCTTAATAGCATGGCGAAATAAAACGGAGACGTGACCAAAATATAGGTCGACGTAGCTCTAATAGTGAAAGAACGAACGTCTCTACATGTCGTGCATACGTAGTTCACCTGCTGCTCGCCTTGAGTTCTTACTCAAAATCTATCAACGAGTCCTCCTCAAGGTCTTATATAGGGTCAAGGTACGAAAAGTATTTAGGTGTACGTCGTGACTCACTTACGGAATCATTAGCGCACGAAGACGATCTATGGGACATATTTTGGCTATAACGGTGTCCTTAATAACAAGGTGCTTAGGGACAATGTGACACTATAATGACAGTAACCGATGCGAAAAGAAACTCAGAACCTAAATGGATCAATCCAAATAAGCATGATGTACTAAAATCAAATAGTGGACTTCTAAAAATAATGGTATACGATGCACATAATTCCTAATATGTTTTTCAGTGACAAAAGTGGAAAGTCGGTTTTTAAACTTGTTTAAAATAATGACTATACCCAGTGTTGCATGATACTCCCTGAATTAGACATAGTTGATCAAGTTATGTCTAATTTAGGTCTAATGATGCAACCACTCTAACTAGTCGACTCTTTTCATGTTCGGCGTTTTTAGAAAAAATAAAATCATTTTGGTTATAGTTCGGATTTTTTTTTGAAAAACCGGCGTTCTCTATAACCTTAGGCTCTGATTACCAATCTGTCACACCCCACCAAGGCGGAACCGCGAGGTGTAACATATTAATAAACACCACACAAGATGATAGATAAAACACCATACATGATTAAGATAAAAGAAAGTTATCCGAATTACAACAATACCAAATACAAGTTTAAAGAGTACAAAAGTCAACATAAGTTGTTTTTCTTCCAAACATGTGTATCCAAAAAGATAGTAACTTGGAAGAAAGTAGACATCTTGAACAAGTCCAAGAGCAAGTATAGTAATTTCCACTTTAGGAATGTCACCTGAAAAGCATGACAAAAATGGTCAACTATCAAAATAGTTGGTGAGCTCACAAGATTATGTACACAAAATATAGTTTTAGAAAAGAGTAGATGTCCGATAATAGTTTGCCAACTCAATGGAAAGTTATCAAAAACAAGTGAAGTATCCAAAAAAACTCAAGTTTTTAAAACAGTTCCCGTTACATAAAGTAACGTAATACAAAATCAATTCAACATATATGTATGCTATAGTGTTCATGCAAGGCACTACTTAAACGTATTCAGCATAACCGTTCCAAACATCCAATCAAGTTCCAGTTGTATAGTGTGGCACAAACACTTAGTACTATGCACCCTTGTGCGGGGAGTGAGGAGAGGCTAATCTCTTAATAGTGCTAGCCATAAGTACTAACGTCTCAATCCTGATGACGGGGATAATGAGTTAAAAATAGTGGCGGGTTCCAAGCATCAAACAACATACATATCAAGTTCAAAGTTCAAAGTTCAACAAGTTTCAAAAGTTCAACAAGTTTAAATCTAGTTCCATACGTTCAAAAAAGTTCAAGTTCAAATGTGCTCAAAAGATTAATTACTTAGAAGCAAAAGCATAACAAACGACACATCATGCTTTCCACCCCAAAACATTTAAAACATGCAAAAAGGGGAATATGAGAAACTCACCGTAGTTAGGAGTATCGACCGAGAAAATCAACAAAGAAAGAATGACAACAACGATCTCAACCACGACCTATAATAATAGCGGTCCGCGTATAAGAAAATATAATTATAAGAAAAATGCATATTTTGCATAAGTATAAATATATATATTTCGACATGCATGTAAATCTTATATTGTAAAATCCATGTGCGCGCCAAACTTACTTACTTATACCCACTAAGTTTTACGCCTTAAGATTTAACTCTATTTTAACCCATTCCGACTAATATGCAATTTTAATGAAAATTACCCATTTTGACCCATTTTAAAAGATTATGATTTTAGACATGAACAAAATTGGAAGACTAACTTATTAGTTGTAATTTCGGTTTTAGTTAATATATTTTACGCCTTAATCATTCTCCATAACGCTAATTGACCATTAAAAGAATTTTACCAAGTTTGACCTTTTTATTATATATTTTCCTTAAGTCTGACCCGTCCAAAACGACCCGCTAAAATACATTTTCACGATTCGGACTCTAAAGCATTTTGATGTAAAACGACGTTTCGGACAACTTTTTAGTTTTACTCGAGACCTGGAATGGCCCTGAAAATGACCAAATTCCCCTGCAAGTTTCTGTAGAAAACTTATCTTTTTCCTAAAAATGTAATATCTAATCCTAAGCTTTTTGACCCGCTAACATACGTTTTTAGCCTTAGTTATAAACACGGAAAGTAAAACGGCATTTTAAACAACTTTTTAGTTTTACCCGAGACTCAAAACTCGACAAAAGGACGAAAATGCCCCTATATCAGATCTGAATATTTTCTAAACTTCTTTTGACCTTAAAAACTTCATTTTTGAGACTTACGGGTCGAGCCTAATAACGAAACGAAGCTTAGAGCGTCCTCTATCATACCTTTAAGACCAATTTCAATTTTAACAATTTTTGACTTACTCGAACCGAGTCGCTAATTTTCTGCATTACATGAGTATCTTTCAATTCCTTCAAAACTTTGTTTTCATGTACCACAACATCGCCAACACACTCAAACTAGCCTAACACCACTACTAATCATCTCAAACTAACTATGATTCCTCAAAAATGCACATGCAACTAAATCCATGAATTCTCAATATAAAATTAATTACATGCACATAATATATAGCTTAATCAACATAAATAAAAAAATACTTACAAACACAAAGAAGTAGTTAGATAATCAAAACAAACCACCCTTGTGGTTTTCTTGATTTGGCCAAACACCCAAAGAGCCTAAAAATCAAACCCGAACTTGTTTTCACCACACCAAATATTGCATACACACTTAGAATCAAACCCTTATAACACCAATTTCACTTAATTAGATCAAAACCCTTAAAAAGTAGATTCTTTGAAAAACAAGAACTTGGGGAAATCTTATGCATGGTGGATTTTATTTAAAAAGAGTGATGGGGGTTTATGTAGGAATAATTTAAGAGTGAATAGAAGTGAATAATTGGATTTTTTTGTGATGATGATGGTGGTTTGGGTTTACTGTATGTCGAACACAGTATGAAAGGAAAAAGAGACAGTGTTTTTTTTAACTGAATTTATGAGTTTTTAAAGAGGGGCCAAGGCTTTATAAAATGGTCAAATATTTTTAATTAAGTTCTAAGGGGGTGTTTGGTTTATGGTTTTGTTGGAGTAAAAGGGTAACAAGAGGGTGTTTGGTTTATCTTATTGTTGGAGTCAACAAGGGGGAGTGTTTGGTTTTGTATGCTATGTTTATTTTATGTTTATATTTTTATAAACTTTGCATTGCATTGTTCTTGGCCCAATTATTTAGTTAACGCGTTATAAATTGTAAAAACACTATTTTGACGCGGTTTCGCCCAAAAACACGGGAAAAGTAAAAAAATGTACTAATTAAGATCTCGAAGCTAAAATATGTAATTATTGATTTCTCGATCGATAAAATGGATAAATATCCAATGCAGGACTCACGAATAATTAAAACGACGATTTTAATAAAACCGGCTAAAATAATAAAATAAATTCTATAAAATTAGAAAATAGAATTTAAAGCTCAGGATAAATAGTGGCGTGAAACACGGGTTGCACATAGATAAGCATTAAAAGCTAAGAGTGATACGACCACATAAAAGTGACTTCATAAATAATCAAGAGAGTCAATTATTATACGTTTGCTTTCAGTTACTGACCTTAAAATTGACGAATGTCACAATATCGTTTATGGTGTGACATGAAAGACACAATTTAAGATCTTTAATTTGTTATATGTGTTGAGTGAAGTGGATTTATGACGAAGGGTTATGATAGTATTGGATTTGTTGGTGATATTATTTGTGACGAGAGGTGTAGGACTGGTTGAGTTGGATTTGTGTTGTTGAGGGTTTGTTGTTGATGTATTCGATTGTGGTTATGGGATTAGTTAGTTGTGGTTGTACATAGTTTTGTTCTTCATTTGTTCTTTTTTTTGGGCTTGACTCACTCTGAGTTGACCCGGTGAACTCGGTAATTACCGAGTTGACCCGGTATGAGTCATGTATTACATATCTAATACGAAATATGTCAATACATATTTCGCACAAATATGATGTGCATAACCTGTAACATATTTCGCACAAAATTGGCAGAGTTTTGTTTCATAAATATGTAATATTTCGCACAGAAAGAACCTGTTACATATTTCGCACCTGTTAGTTAACATATTTCGTACCCTGTAATATTGTGCACCCTTCATGACATATTTCGTAACCATCATGCATATTTCACAAGGTTCATAAAAAACCCATAAAATGTGATGAAAATAAGCTTTTAAGAACATAAGAGGGTGAAAAATAAGCAGTGACACCCCAACAACCACAAAATAAGCTGAACGCCCAAAAAAGCTTATAAAAAAACTTAAAAATAAGCTGTGAAAATGAAAGGACCATATCTGATAAAAGTGGTAAAAGTGACAAATTTGAAAATAGTGACAGATTTGAAAATAGTGACAGATTTGAGACCACCAACCGGATCCAAAAGCATAAAACCGACCCAAGATTGTAAACTAGGCTCTGTTACCAATTGAAGAAACTAAAGAATCATTGATCTGGTGGTCGAGGAGACTCAAACCACAAGATAGCCATGTCTAGAGAGAGAATGTAGTGAGTGAAATAAATGTGTAAAATAAGATGAAATAGAAAATGTTACAAGAGTCTCAACCCCTCCATAGAAGCCATAGAGGGGTATTTATACCACCATACATTACACAAGTATGCTATATTGGCTATTCTAGTCCCTGTTTATGGTGGTATGATAAACTATGGTAATTCCGTAATGTCGTCGCATAAAATAAAATCCTAACAAGACTGCCCATTATCTCTTGGGACGACCTCAGATTTACCAATCCTACACTACACACGATCGGGTTCTCTGCCCGTTAGTGCGTTGTAGACCATAGGTAGACAAGTTTTATAATTTTAAAACTTGAAATTTAATTAAAACAATTATACGCATCAGGAAACACCTAAAATTATTGATTTCTTACTTCACAAGTAAACATCAATAACTCCTTACATTCTAACCAATAAGGGTGACCCAGCGGTAATGGCTTAGACTCTTAGGAAAAAGTGCCTAGAGGTCTTGGGTTTGAACCCTAGAGAAGAAATTAATCCCCTATTGGCCACGAAGGTTCACCTGCGATGACTTCGGGCTATCCAAAAGGATAGTCGCCCTGGGATTAGTCGGCTTGCAATGTCAACTCGGAAACCCAGGTATACCCAAAAAAATTCATCTACATTCATTTGTTATCCTAACTTTCAAGGAAATCTAGATATAGGAACAGTTGTGGAATATCAAAAAGCTTCGTTAGCGTCTCTCGACGTGTCAACTCTAGATAAACTACACTTTCAGCTGGAAAATATGTCAAGGAGATTCATTCATGAATCAAATCTGGATGACGAATGTACAATATCTATACCATAAAACGGTCCTCGTGAAACTGGAGGTTAAAGTTACCAAACTTCGATGAGTGAATAAGACATCCGTCCATATATGTTTTTTATCACTAAGATTCATATGCAGGTTTAGACGAAGGAGTAACTACCTCATCCAGCACCGTTATAGTCATTACCACGTGTTCATTGACGTGACGTTATATGGTGTTAACTTTATGATTTCAAGTTTTAAATTTATATTTTTCCGACTTAACAAAAAACAACACTTTAACGGGCAGTGTACCTGATCGGTGGTAGTTTTGTGGTAAGTAGAGTGTCGATCACTAAGAGCGAGAAACAATCTTTTCAATTTATTAATATTTTGGTTATCTAAACTAAGTTATATCTATTCTATGCTAAACCTATGTTAATCCTAAATCTAACGGATAAGGGGGTTTTCAGCCTAAGAGACTGGCACGGGTTTTGTGGTGACTAAAATCAACTTAAGACACTAAAACATACACAAGCAAATTAACAGAAGATAAAAGAGAGGTCTAGCCAAATATAAGAAAATTGTATTAACCATTATTAATCTAATCAGATGTAGTTTTGTTTATTTAGTGCAATGATTACTTATCTCGAAACAGCATATCATTCTTAAGATTAAGGCGGTACTTCTTCCTTAAACCTAGACACGTAGAATTCTGTCACAATTAAACGCATCCACATAAAGCATTCTTAATTGCTGATTATAATCTATCATAGGGATTAAATCTATGTTGATCTTGTTAAACCCTAGCTCATAGAGACTTTACCCACTTACTGCTAAAAGGTAATTTATACACTAGTAGTCCACTAACATAGTCTTTACCAATTAACTGAGAACGTACTCGTTGATCACTGGGTCACCTGCCGGTCCAACTAAGCTCACAATCTAAGGGCAAATATAGGTCTTTATTTATTATCCTATTGGTCTAGATGTATAAATCACTATATGGAGAGCTATCCCGGCATCTAGATTACGTGGTCCGTATCACTAGATCTAGTTGAATGATTGGTCGCATACAAAAGCACGTGAACAAGTATAAATTGATAAACATAAACAAGCAATCAACGATAAATTAAGCAATCAAGATAAACAAACTAAACATTCAGATGTTCATAATAATGGCTAATACCTGAAGGTATTAGCCTTCAAACGTCATAATCAATACAAGAGTAATAATTTAGCCAAGGTAAACTAACCGAGTTAACGAATGATACCTAAAACTGAACGATTACAAGAGTATAGGAGATTGCAAGTTGTTTCCTATGGAATTGATCACGCTGCAAAACCTCTTCTGCTCTTCTTCTCCTTTGAAAATCGACTTTTATGGTTTAGGTATCGAAAATATGATTTTGCACACTTAAAACTCGTTTTTGAGTTTTCTATTTATAAGGTCTGGAAAAAGGTCGATACGGCGTATCAAAAGTATTCGATACGGCGTATTTGGGGTTTCTTTAAGTAGGGACCAAGTTTGATATCTTCCAGAATATTTTATTTCCATATGGCTTGAATACGGCGTATTGGTCTTTCCTGGATACGGCGTACTGATCTTGTTTCCTTCGTGGTCTTTAGTGAAGTGCAAGCACATATACGCCGTATATTCCTTGATGGATATGGCGTATTGGTTGTCAGAACAGTAATCTTCAAATATCTTTGTTTAAGCTCCAGAATGTGTGCCTTTTAGTTAACTTTCACCAAGTACTCCGTAATTACTGCAATTCTTAAATACAAACGATTAAGTAACAATTCTTTGCAATAATTATATAAAATGGGTTAATTACATGGGATAAATGATGCTATAAAAATGACGTTATTTGATGTCATCAAATACCCCCCCACTTGAATCCTACTTGTCCTCAAGTAGCCTTTAGAAGTTTATGAAAATGTATCCCTAAAGATTTTTTTTTTGTTTAAGCATTTATTTGATCTATTACAAGTACACAACCAAACACCCTACGAAATTGGAAGATGAAAACACTCAAATCACTCAACTAATCTATGTGGTAACATGTAACTAATTCGCTCAATTGCTCAGTCGTAACTAATTTGCTTAAGCATTTATTTGATCTATTATAATCGATCCTTCATATAATTTCTTTGGTCTAAGCTCTTGCGAAACGATTATCTTCAAACTTTCCTCCTCTTTTTTTGTTGCGATTTTCTAATTTTTTTTGTTTTTTTATATACTAACTACGAAAGTCAGTGTAATTTCACCATCTTCACCATCATAATATCTCCGGATAATTCCTTCGATAATTCTTCATTCTTCAGACGTGCCAATGATTGTGTTGGTAGTGAAAATAAATGAGTTTTGACTACTTTATACATTCCCATTTGCAATGTGCAAATTTCTTCGCAACCGTACCAAAGATAGAAAATTGACACAAGATTTGGGAAATACATACTTTACACTTTAAGCAACTAGCAACTGATAAATGGACTTAATCTAACATGGTAAGCTAAGATGTAAAGGTGTAATGAAATAAACAGTTGGTGTAATTCCTAAAGGATTGGCTCTATTGTTTTTTCTAGGGGTATCATATGCTTAAGAAGAGAGTAAACAAAGGGTTTATACGTCTATTTAACTAAACAGTGTAGTTAGTTAATAAAACAACATATAAAGGCTTTTTGGGTGAAATCCTAGAAATTTACCAATTTAAACAAGTCACTCCATCTAAATCCATAGTACTTATTATTGTGGTCTCAAATAGATATACCAAGCCAAGTTCTAAAGTCTGCAACATCGCCGGCACACTTATATTTTGTGAAATTTGGGTAAACATTTGGAAACGAATAAGGTTAAATCCTCATAATATCTAGTAAGGGTTATTATGTGCAGGTTATGTATCAAGTAATTTCACAAAAGTATGCTTGAATTTTTTTAAAATTTAAGAATTATTTAAGCATTTTATGTAAAAAATAGGACAAGTATCCATTCTAATTCCCATCCCCCCACTTGAATTATACAACGTCCTCGTTGTATAGATAAAACATTAAAAATAGGAATTAAAAGAATTAGAATGAGAAACTCCCCTGATATTTTGCTCAGTAGATTCTCCAAGTTGAGTTTGTGAGCAAGGATGCATGTTGAACAACCGTCTTGAAGTTTCAAAACTCCAACACTTCTAGATTTCCAGATTGTAGATACTTCACCAACATTGCCGATTTTTTTTCAGCGAGGTCCTGTGCAAAATATAGGAAAAACATGAAAAATCCTATCTCGGGTATATACGGTTAATTTAAATAAGCTAAATAAATTGTACAAGAGACCAATACGCCGTATCCATAAACTGGAATAAGCCATATTGAGAAACCTGTAAAAAGTATCTAAATACGGGCTAATCTGTTGAATACGCCGTATCATGTGCATGAATACGCCGTATTAACAGAACTGACAATAATGTTTAAAGTGTATATAAATAAAGGACTGATAACGTCGAGACATTTAATACACTGTATGGTATGGAGCGGATACGCCGTATTAATGTCTGGGAAAACAGACTCGATAAAAATAAATAACAATCCGGGTTGTCTCCCAGGAAACACTTTTCTTTCACCTATTCTTTAAGTTAGACTTTTTCCTTCCAGCTTTCTTCACGTTTAAAATACTCTCTCTCTCTCTCTTAATTTTGCTCTTGATTTGGATAGCGTGCTTGGTTTCGTAATATATGTAACACCCCCAAATTAGGTTACAGTAGAATATGGGATGAGAGTGTTACTTCATAGATCAATAACACAAGATATATATAAGAATGACCATTTAAAAGTCGTTTAAAACCGATACAATGGATTTAACAAATTGTTTGTTACAAAACCCCGAAGCTTCACTTGTTCGTTGTTCAAAATACAAAGATTCTAGTCCATAACAAATATTTCCCCAAAATGTAATGCAACCAAATCTTTAATGCATATGACTTCCAAAATAACGACCACCAATGTATCCCTTGTCTTGTACCTCATTGATCTCCCGAGAAAACATGCTTTAAAACGTCAACAATAATGTTGGTGAATTCAAAGGTTTGTAAAATGTATAATGTAGGACGACAAGATTTCCCAAGTGTATGATAATGCAACATATGCAAACATCACAAAAATGTAATTACGTTTCTCTAAGCTCATGACACTGAAGCTCGTCATGTATGAATTGCATTATAAATTGCCTACATTGCCCATGATGATGTTCAGCCCGAAACAACCCAAATCCGACATGGTATACGTTCATTTGTCCAGTGATAGCTAATCACCCGAACAAGGATGCCAATCCCAAATGGATCTATTTATAACATTCGCGCTCACTCAGTAATTGACAGTTCATTATAAAGGGCTCAGTAGGTTCTCGCTACTTAGGCAAACACGTAATCATAATGTAAAAATATCCACTTGTGTCTAAAAAAATCCATGTTTCTCACCCCAAAACTTATAAATCATTTTAAATGTAAAACTTGGGGCTATGAACTCACCTCGAGTGAGTGAATCGGCAATGTAAATCACAACTGAAAATGCGTCACGAAAACGTTCTAATGCAACCTAATTAATTATAGGTCGTATGAGTACTAAGTACTTTGAATAACTAAGACCATGTATAATTCTATATAGCTACACCACCATCTAATTGTATTAGTGAAATAATATTTATAAAGTAAAAATATTTATAAATAACACTTTAGTAAAAATGGCGTAACTTTCTCGTTTTAAGTCCGTTTCGTACGTTCTTTACGTCCATACTTTCGTATTTAAAAGATTTATCAAAATATTACATTTTAGTATTTTTAAGTCCTCTGATGAA
The DNA here is from genome assembly GCA_026074375.1 of Tanacetum coccineum. Classification (NCBI taxonomy): domain Eukaryota; kingdom Viridiplantae; phylum Streptophyta; class Magnoliopsida; order Asterales; family Asteraceae; genus Tanacetum; species Tanacetum coccineum. The sequence continues at coordinate 53,818 of BQNB010002265.1, read as the reverse complement.
CAATACTTTTTACAGTTCATGCACTTTTATAAATTTAATTTTATAAGTTTAATTAGCGTAATTCTGGTAAAAGTCATATCTTTTACGTTTTAACTCCGATTTTAGTGATTCATTCGAGCACGACTTCGTAATTAAAAGTTCTATCTAGCTTCCTTAAGATGTCTACCACTGACCCAATCTTTAAAACCTAACCTTTTATTGCAAAAACCTGGAGTTTAACTCGTTTTCTAATCATAGGTCCAGATTTGACCTATTTTCTTATTTTGACCATATCTCCCTCATCCCAAGGAGTTGGTTGGGCATCCAACTATCCTATGATGCCAAGACATATATCTATCCAGACATGTAATTTAATCATAGGCTCCAAGCCAAAATATTTCTGCTATAACACGTTTTTGCTACTGTTTCAAAACAGTCCCAATTATTTACTCCAAAACCCATCCAAACATCAATCCTAACTCTAACCAATCACATGCAATGCCATACCAAGCTCTTAAACACAACTCATACATCATATAAACATGCATTTCCAGAATTAAACATCCATTTTCATGGATTAAAAGTAAAAGAAAAATCAAAGATCAAGAAGTAACCTTACTAGAAAATGATTTAGACAAGAAATCAAAACCAACAAACACTTCCTTCTTGTTAGGGGCTGAGTTAGACCCACTCCAACACCCTAAATCTTGACTCACAAGGGTTCAATACACCCTAAATAACAATAGTCCAAGATCCAACCTAGTCTTGATTTAAACCTTCCATTAAAACTTCAATAACTTCTTCAAAACATCAAGAAAATCTACTAAACTTTGCAAGGGGTTTTAGGATAACGATAAGATGATAAAAATGAGTAGAAAGTTTTTGTGAGAGTGGTGGTGGTGGTGGTAGGGTGGTGTACGACATCAAGAAGCACAAGGGAGGAGGAGAAGTTTTTAGAAATGAATGGTTTTATAAAGATGCATGTATAGAGAACTGAAACTAATAATGGTTTATAGAAAATGTAAAAGAGGTTGTGTGTGGTGTTGGGCAAAACCGGCCATAGGCCTAGAATAAGGTTGGGTAAGTATTTGTTAAGTAAAAGTAAGGTTTATTAATAAACGCGAGGTTTAAGGTAAAACGTAAGATAAAATGAAAAGTACTAATAATGCAAAGTATATTCATGGGGAAAATATTATGAGAATATTAAACCACTTGAGGCATGAAGACGGAATAGATTCCTAAATATGGCTCATTCAAAGCCATGCAGGGGAAATTTTTACCAAATCGGGTAAACGTAAAATTAATGACTTTGCACAAAAATAAAAATAGAAATAAAGCTCGGAATAAATAGTGACCTTAAATACAGAATGTTACAAATATAACTAGTCATGTACTAAGGTGATAAATGCTAGTGTTTTGTACAAGTCCTAGTTGGTTAATTGTGTGCTTCATGTCCCCTTGGGACTTTGTTTCATACAAAATTAGGGGGGGAGGGAGTACTAGTTGTGTCTTTGATCTTTTATGAAATATCTTGCATTATTTGAAGTATTGTGATGCATAGATTAAATGTAGATGTATAACTTGTAATGTCTATGCTTTAGTTTGGTTCCTTCATGTAGAATTCGACCACATAGATAACATAGGTGAAGTTTTATAAAAGAAACTTTGAGTATTGGGTATAATAATGGGTATTTGTTGAAGCGTAGAAAAGTTTTGGTGGTTCCGTGAATGCCTAAATGTATTTTATCGCGAAACGTATACACTTTACGTAACCAATAAAAATAAAATATGCAAAGTTAATAATTATCCTCCAAATAATTATCTAACACTTGACTGAAGTAAACATTTAATTTTTTGATGCCCGTTTACGTTGAATGATAATTTTTAGTTTACGCGATTTAACTTAACGATTAAAATTAAAAGCAAACGCGTACAAGACTAAAAATAATAGTGGAATAAATGACGTTGTAAAATGACCTGAAAACACTGGATGTTATAATATATCAACGAGCTATGGTGCAGAACTTACTGCCAGTCTTTGTTCTATCATGCATAAACAAGTCAAAACGTCACATCATAATATATACACAAAAATATGGGAACTTGTTTAAAGTTAGATACATCAAGATAGAATAATAAACATATAAAAGATAAAAACAAAAAGATAAGGGATAGAGGGATCATGGGTCTAGCTGCTGCTCGTCCTGTTAGGCTATGGAGGTGTTGGCACCATCAATCTTGCATCTGGTACACCTCACATATGGGATCTGAAAGTCTACATAGCTGGTGTATCTGACCCCAGCCTGACTCATCATCTGTGAGAGTCCAACAACCGTCCAAGTAGAGATTCGGGAGAAATCGCAAGCCATACTATCCAATATCACTCTATGCTCGCCCAGTGCTCCCCGAATCTCATTCACATCCTCCTCTACCCCGGCTAACCTTTGAGCCATAGTTTGAGTTGGTCCGGCTGCACGTGGTGGCGGCTGAGGTGCCTGCACGGGTGCAGGAACAGCCAGAGCACCCTCATCAACTACAGGAGCATCCTTAGCGGCCTTAGGGGCACCAGCCACAACACCGGGCTGCCTCTCTGATCCCAGGGCTACCCAAGCCTAAGTATCATCAAGCTCTATGCATATCTGCAGCCTCACCAACTCGGCCATATCGATAACAGGGATGTCCCACACAATCACTGTCAACCCTTAGAGCCTCTCCTCAGTAAGTAATTCAAAATGCTCCACTAGATGGGCAACAAACTAACCACCGGATATCATCGCACCATGATTCCTCCCTGAAGCGAACAACCTCAAATACCTAGCCAATAGATAAGGGACGTTGACCGAGCCAACGTCCATCCCTCTCAAATAGAATAAATTAGTCACAGTCACTTTTTTAGGTGCCTGACTCCTCCTAGCGATGCTACAGGCGATGAGCCTGTAGCATAACCTTAGTATAGGATCCTTGATAAGAGTATAAGAGGGGGGTGTACCCAGCCACAGATAAGATCTCGATCCAGTAAGCACTTAGATCCCCCTTGTCAGGGATATGCCTCGCGCTCTCAGACCAATATAAATCAAAACCAGCAGTCTGCATCTCCTCTGCTGTATGTAATCCCAAGGCCAAAATAAACTCTCTCCAGTTCATACGCCTCCTAACTCTACCTAACTAAAACTATAAAGCTCTAGCCATATCCAGATCAAGCACAACCTCTCCAAACCTAAATAAACTAAAGGACTCCAGAATAAGCTTGTGTACTAACGGGCCTCTAATATCAAATAGTCACCTCCAGGCTCGACTAGTGAACACACTTTGCCCCTGAGCATCCTTGTGCTTGATTACAATCCTTTAGTATATATAAAGATATATAATATAAATATATATAAGGATAATATCAATTATAGAAGAGTGAGAGTGTTCCAAGAGGCTTTTAAGAGGTTTATTTACTTTTACCCAAAGCAAAATCCCAAAAAAAACCTTCCCGGGTCGTTTCCCGATGAGGCGTGAATTGAGAATCGAGTTTAAGCTCGTGATCGCGTGTTTGAATGATTTAAGATTTGATTTGGTTTCTAATTCTACTAATAACATGAAAAAACGAGTAAAGGCAAACTAAAATGAAAGCAATTAAGGACTTAAACGAAAAACGTTAACGGGAATCCTAAAACGCGATCAAAAACCTAAAACATCAAATTTTAACCTTACATATGCAAATTTAATTTTTACAAGTCCTAAATGATAAAAGAAAATTTAAAAGAAAAGAATTATATTTTTTGACTTTTATTTAATTTAATAAAAATTAAAAACAGTTTTAAACAAAAAAATGCATAAAAATACTAAACTAAATTAAAAAAAATTTGGAAAAATCGCAAAAAGTGCTTTGAACAGTTCTTAATCTAAGAAAAATAAATTGGGCAAAGCAGCTTATGGAAATAAGCTAAAATGGGCTGATAAGTAAAAAGGCTAAAAAGGGTATAAATATTAAATGACACAAATGCTAAACGTAAAAGACCCAAGGTGTAACACCCCCAAATTGGGTCGCAACGGAATAAGGGTCCGGGGCATGTCACTTCATAGATCAATACCACAAGATATATAAGAACAACGAAAAGTCGTTTAAAATGGTACATTAGATTTGATAAAAGACTTGTTATACAAAGCATACAACTTTACTTGTTCAGTGTTTGATATTACAAAGATTGACAATATATTTCCCAAAACATATTACATCCAAATCTTTAGTGTGATAACCAAAAGTGTCACCAATGTATCCCTGGCACCTCGTGCCTATTGACCACCTGAAAACATTGCTTTAAAACGTCAACAAAAATGTTGGTGAATTCATAGGTTAGTAAAATATAATATGCAGGACCGCAAGACTTTCCCCGTGATAAAGCAACAAATGCAGACATCACAAAATCCGATTACGTTTTCCTAAGCTCATGACACTGAAGCTCGGCAATTATATTCGCAATAATAAATATTGCTATTCTTCCCGATCAGATGTTCAACCCTAAACATCCCAAATCCGACATGCTATAACGTTCGTTCCCGGTGATAGCTAATCACCCGAACGGGAAGGTCAATCCCAAATAGATCTATTCATAACATTCGCGCTCACATAATGTAATTAAGAACTACATCTATGTAATTGACAGTTCATGATAAAGGGGCTCAACTTGGGTTATCGCTACTTAGGCAAACACGTAATCAATATAAAATATACACTTGCGTCCAATTTATAAAACAAAGCATGTTTCCACCCCAAAGTTATAAATCATTGAAATCATAAAAATGTGGGGCTATGAACTCACCTTGAGTTACTGATAATCCAAATATCACAGATAGCGCGTCACGTAAATGATCGAATGCAACCTAAATTAACATAGGTCGTATAAGTACTAATCGCTTTGATTAACTAACATCATATACAAGTCTATGTTAGTTACATCATACTATCGTTCGGGCTATCATAATTTAAGAGGTCATGTAGTGACGTATGAGGAGCTAGGACACTTTAAATCGTAAATCCAACAACTCGTCGATACGCCACCCCGAAGAGGCCTCATTATGAAACTCCCTAGTAATATAGTACTTTGATAACCACATATAATTCTATATAGCTTCATCACCATCTATTTGTAATTTAGAGATCGTTGTTATAGAGTGAAAACGTTTATAATTATCGTTTTAGTAAAACTAGCATAACTTTCTCGTTTTAAACCCGTTTCTCGCGTTTCTTACGTCCACGTCTTCGTATTGAGATGATGTATAAAAACATTACATTTTTATATTTTATAATCTTCTGATGAACAGTACTTTTACTGTTCATGACATTTTATAAATTTACTTTTATAAATTTAATTGTCGTAATACCCGTAAATGCAATAACTTGTTCGTTTTAATCCCGATTTTAGCGATTTCTTCGACCACGTCTTTGTTATTAAAATTATCACATTTTTAATATGTGGGGTCTGCTGATGAACAGTATTTTTTTACTGTTCATAGTTTATAAAATTACTTTTATAAACTCGAATTACCATAAACGTCGTATTTTATTCGTTTTAGCTCCGTTTTTAGTATTTCTTTCGAGCACGTTCTCGTAATTGAAAGTTATATTTATTTATGAAGTTTAAAAAAATTAATGTTTCAGTCATGAACAATAAATTTTTATAAAAATATTTTTATACATTTTAAGTATATAAACTTGCGTAATTCATAACTTCTTTATTTTTAATCACAAAATTACATTTCTTATTGTTTTGGAATTCTAAAAATATGTATAATCTTTTAAAACTACCAAACTTTCTGTTTTGTATAATATTTATAAAAGTTATTTTATAAATCCGTTTAATTAACGTATAACTCGTAATTAGCGTATCTTTTTCGTTATTAATCCGTTTTTTGAGTTTCTTGCCTTTTTGGAATCGTCATGAGACGTATTATCTTTATAAAATGTCAAACCCACTGTATCAAATTCGAAATCTAAACAGACCCTTGATGATCAATAAGTATACTTTATATAAACTTGTTTTATGCACTTTTTACCTTTGTAAAATTACCACAAGTCTTCCACCTCACTTTATACCATATGTCATATATATAATAAAGTCTATAAGTTCATATCTAGTCCAAATATTCAAATTAACAAGTCCATAATGATACTTTTAATCACAACTTTCTTAAGTAATCCTTAAAACTCTAATTTGTACATATACATGTTTACACTTAACCAACATGTTACAACACTTATAACCCCATTATATCATGATATTACCAACCTAATATCATATAAAAAAGTGTACAAAAGCATAATCACAAGTAAAAATCCCTTTTACATTTTCAAAAGTCCTAAATGGTGATTTTTCTATATAGAACATCATATACATATAAAATCATGAAAATGAAAAGATAAAGGTTTTAGGTAACCTTAGTGATGAATGATGATGATGAGAAATATGTGCTAAACCCTTGTTTAGACTTTAAACCTAAGCTAGCAAGCTATGAAAACCCTAATTCAATATGAAACCCTAATCTTGATTTCTTGCTTCAACACTTATAAATGATTAACCAAGGCTTGCAAACACCTTAGTATATCTTAGGAAGGATGTGTAATGGCTTGTATAGGCTGAAGAAAAATTTGTATGGATTATTAAATAAGGGGTGTTTGAGCCGTGGCTTATAAAGAGCAAAGAGGGGAGAGTTTGATCTTTTTCACTAAGTGTTTTGCTATCTATGTGTTTACTTGCAATGCATACTAGTATATATGAGTTAGCTAGTAAAAAAGAATGCAATAGTGGTCAAGGAAACATAGATCATGGTCTTAAGGAGAGTTGTGGTCTTGGTCTCTAGTCAAAGGAACATGGTATGGCTATGTTTAATAATTAGTTGATGTACAAGACCAAGTGGTTAAGAAAATGTGTGCTTCTTGTCTCCATGTTGTTGTTTAGTCGTAGGTTAGGAGGGGGAGGGAGTATATGTTTTATTTTTCTAGCTAATTTACTTGTATGAAATGTTACTTGTAGTTTAAAGTCATTTATAAAATGTAGTTGTATACAAATGGTAACATGTAGACTTTTGTTAGTTTATTTTTATGAAGCATATGACTAACAACATTTACTTGGGTAAAGTTTAATAAAACTGTATGTATTGGGTATAATTGAAGCGTAGATATATTTTTGTGGTTCCGGGTATGCTTAAACTTAATTTATCGCAAAGCGTAAACACTTTACGCAACTGATAAAAATAATATGAACAATGACCATAATTATTCTCAAAATAACTATTTAATACTTGCTTGATGTAAACGTTTGATGGTTTGATGCCCATTTACATTGAATGCTAATTTTTAGCGTACGCGATTTAACTTAACGTTTACAACTTAAAGCAAACGCGTATAATACAAAAGGTACATAGAGAATTTATTAACGACGTCAATGACCCTAAAACACAGGGTGTTATAGTCTCCCCTTATGAGTCCCTAACTGGATAGATCTTCGCAGCCTACTAAGGGTGATAGCCAACTTGTATAAATACAGTTTGACTATATAGAAACACTGACTATGAATACTATGTGCTAATGCGGAATCTTAACACAAGTACTAAGAAGAACAATGAAAAAATAAATAATGATTTCTATTAATCTGCTTTGAGTGATTATAGATTACTAACTATGAGATATGATTGTATGAGATATATATTGAACTCCTTTTCTAACTATGCCGTGAGGAATCCTTTTATACACCAAGGATAAACCCTAACAGACTTACAAACTGCATAAAAGATAATACATATCTTTTCCTATAATATCTCATACATATCTCTTAAACGGTACTAACTATTATTACTAACGGTACTAAGTTAGGAAAACATAATTCCCAACAATCCTCCCTTAAACATGAATGTTGAACTCTTTTAACTTCATGTTTCTTTAGTTTTATCTTCTTAAATTCATAGAGGATGTATCCAAACACTTTAACATATCTTGATCTTTAAACACTATCCATCTTCAGCAGCAACTTTGTCTTCTCAGCAACACAGCAACATCTTTTCAGCAATAATCCAACTAAGTTGGCTTTGTAGTTTTTGGCAAACTACCAGCCATAAACGGATTTGATGTTCCTTAACCAGTAGCCGTTTGCTCTGGGATAGTTAACTCTTTATTTAAAAAATATGGTGAGTTAATTACCATACAGTTTTTGGTAAACTGTCAACCATCAACGGAATTGATTTGTCTTTACCAAATACCGTTTGCTTTTGGACTAGCCAATGCTTCATTGCCATAACATGGTGCATTGATAAACCATATAGTTTTTAGCAAACTATCAGCTATCAACAGATTTGAGTAGTCTTTACCAAGAACTGTTTGATCTTGGACTAGCCAACTCTTCACCAATGAAGCAAGGTGAGTTGAAAACCCTACAATTTTTGGTAAATTGTCAACCATAAATGTATTTGAGAAGTCTTTACCACAACCCATTTGCTTATGGACTAGCCAGTTCTTATGCCTATTAAGCATGGTGAACTGATGACCATTTGTTGTGTGGTGGTTAGCCAACACTCAAACCCTTCTCAATTCCATTCACAGTATCATTCTTCATCAATCTGTTGCTTAATAAATCTTATCAAATCAAGAGCAACAGAACTTTCTCTTTCAACTTCCAAACCAAGATCAAACATCCTTTGCAATAAATCTTTTGAGAGAGGATATCTTGTTTCAACCAATATATGAATAACTATCCCATCCTCAAATTCCAGTATGCAAACTCTACAAGATTCATACAACCTCCATGTGACAATCTTCCAATCTTGTTGATTACTCCAGAAATCACTTTGTTCATTTCCTTCTGTTGAGGATTCCATCATAATCTTCAAGTCTCCCCAAAGAATCAATACAAATCTATCTAATGTAACTTCTGAGTACTGCTCCCTCATCAAGTCATACAAATGAAATAGATCTTTCCTATCAAAAATATGAAGTACCTCCATGAGATAGTTGAATGCCCTGAAATTCCCATTGGCTCTGTAGATAACAAGATAATCTCCATCTGGTGATGGTACCTTGTTCAATCTAGGAATAACTGAATTCTTCTCCATTATCTCACTATCAATGGTAGCTTCAAATGTAACAATCTTCAGGCACTTTCTATGTTCATCATCACTATCGTCATCTGATAGTTTTCTTAGGTTTTTCCTTGCAATCATTTTGATATGACCACTCTTTCTTTTCTTAGTACCTTCTTCTTCTTTATCCTCCTCCTTGACACTTTCATTCTTAGAAGAATCAGTCCCTTTTTCATTCATCTCTTTGATCAGTCTTTCATCTTGCATATCAAAAATATGAAGTACCTCCATGAGATAGTTGAATGCTCTAAAATTCCCATTGGCTCTGTAAATAACAAGATAATCTCCATCTGGTTATGATACCTTGTTCAATCTAGCAATAACTGAGTTCTTCTCCATTATCTCACTATCAATGGTAGCTTCAAATGTAACAATCTTCAGGAACTTTCTATGTTCATCATAACTGTCATCATCTGATAGTTTTCTTAGCTTTTTCCTTGCAATCATTTTGATATGACCACTCTTTCTTTTCTTAGTACCTTCTTCTTCTTTATCCTCCTCCTTGACACTTTCATTCTTAGAAGAATCAGTCCCTTTTTCATTCATCTCTTTGATCAGTCTTTGATCTTTATCAGACCTAATAGAAATGAAATCTTCATATGACCTTTTAATCTTTTCATATAGAGCTTGTATTTCCTCAAACTTCTTAGTTTTCAAATCAGAATGCTTGAAGTTTCCTACATGCTTCAAGTAGGTCATCATTTAATTTCTCAGTTGATTCTTTGTAGGTGGTCTGTTCCTGATAGCTTCTGATCTTTGTTGAGCAAGAAATTTTCTTTGAGCAGCAATTGTGTCATGAAGGAATTTGGCTCTTTCTTCTATTGTAAATTGCTCTCTTTCTTCTTCTTGAAGTTTTTTAGTAAGAAGTCTATCAGCCTCAATTCTTGCCTTTATGTCATCATAATTTCTTATGAGAGCATCATTGGTAGCTTCTTCTTCAGCTAATCTTTTTCTTTCCTCTATTCTTCTTGTACCTTCCTAGCCATTTCTTCATCACTGGCAAGCTGCTTAAACTTCTTTTCAGCTTTAGGAATACCATCAGATTCACTTTCAGACTCATCCTCCTCTTCAATTTTCTTTTTCCCTTTGTCTTTTGGATCAATCTTTGGAAGAGGCTTTAATGTCAATAATGAGCTAATTAATATGCCTAGTCTCTCAGTCCTCTTCATTCCTTAAACTCTACTCCTTTCTCCTTCTCTCTTGAAACTGCTTTGGCTTGGCTCATGTTGAGAAGAACCTGTGCTATTGTTTCATCATCTCTAAATATTGTAAAAGTATGTGTTTGAGTAGTTTGAGTAGCCCTTCCTCCTTCAGTTTGATCATCAGTACCTTTATTTGTTCTATCAATATTATCTTTCTCCTTGTCAGTACTAACTCTGGCCATCGGTACTAACTCTGCACTGTCAAACTGACTGTTGCCAACCAAAGTTTGAACAATTTAGGTAACATCAGTGCTTCAGTACCATCTAACCGCTTCTCAATAACTCTCAAATTCCCATGAACTTCCTGCAAATGCAATCACTTGTGATTAAAATTTTTCTTCACACTTAACACTTCAATACAAACTGTAACAACAAACATATTGATTGCCTCCCATTACTAATGCAGCTTTATGACTATCCCAATAGAAACAACCAATAACTGGAACCTGCTAACATCAAATGCCTTGGTTAGAAGATCAGCTACATTGTCATCAGTGTGGATTTTAAGCACCTGGATAAGTTTCTTCTCATAAGCATCCCTTATGAAATGGCGCCTAATAGCAATATGCTTTATTTTGGAATGATATACTGGATTCTTTATAATGCATATTGTGCTTTCATTATCAATGTAGATCTTTGTGTTCATGAAATTGAACCCATAGTCTAACATTTGATTTTGAATCCACAAAACTTGCCCACAGCAATTGGCAGCAGCAACATATTCTGCCTCTGTAGTAGAAGTAGCCACAATGGTCTGCGTTTTGCATTTCCAAGAAATAAGTTTCCTGCCAAGAAATTGACAACCTCCTGTTGTGGATTTCCTGTCAATATTTGCTCCAGCATAGTCACTATCTGAGTAGACTTCTATGTCAAATAAGGATACTCTAGGATACCAAAGGCCCAGTTTGGGTTTGCCCTTTAGATACCTAAAAATTCTCTTGACAGCACCTAGATGGGAGGTCTTTGGAGTGACCTGAAACCTAGAACAAGCACAAACTGCAAACATAATATCATGCCTAGAAGTAGTCAAGTACATTAAGGAACCAATCATGGATCTATAAAGATGGACATCCACATCACTGGCTTCCTTATCCTTGACTAAAGGCTTCTGGGTCTCAATTGGTGTACTAGCAGTCTTAACATTGACAAAGTCAAACTTCTTCAGGATTTCTGCAACATATTTATCCTGACTAATAAAGATACCATCTGCTTTTTGTTTGACTTGTAATCTAAGAAAGAAGGTAAGCTCTCCCGTAGAACTCATCTGAAATCTACCCTTCATTAATGCCTCAAATTCATCACACCAAGTTTTCTTTGTAGAACTAAATATGATATCATCCACATAAACTTGTACTAATATGATATCATGGTTGTCCTTCTTAATGAAAAGAGTCTTGTCATCAGTTCCTCTTCTGTATCCATGCTGCAACAAGAAAGTAGATAAAGTAGCATACCAGGCTCTAGGAGCTTGGTGTAAGCCATAAAGTGCTTTCACTACCTTATAGACTTTCTGAGGATACTTAGGATCTATAAAACCTGGTGGTTGAGACACATATACCTCTTCATCAATTTTTCCATAAAGGAAGGCACTTTTTACATCCATTTGATAGACTATAAAGCATATGTAAGAGGCAAAGGCTAAAAAGATCCTAATGGCTTCAATCCTTGCCACAGGAGCAAAAACCTCATCATAATCTATCCCTTCCTCTTGCCTATGTCCCTGAGCAACTAACCTTGCTTTATTTTTGACAACTACTCCTCTCTCATCCTTCTTATTTCTATAAACCTATTTTGTTCTAATAGCCTTCTTCCCATAAGGCAAATATACAAGAATCCAAACTTTCTAAATCTTGAACTACAGCAATTCTTTTTTCATAGCATCAACCCAACTTTCATCTTCAAGTGCTAATGAAATCTTATTGGGTTCATTTTGAGATAGGAAACAAGCAAATAAATAATGCTAGAAGTCCTTATGATTATTTTTCTTTAATTTTGAACATAGCTAACAAAAGCATAGGCTCCAAAACTTTTATTCACTTTACTTCTTGTTTGAACTGCTAAGTTTGGATCTCCAAGTATAAGAGCTGAAGGATGAAAAGAGTTAATCCTTAATGTGGGAATAGGACTAACATTCACAATAGTTTCTAAATTTATGAAATCAGCCACTGCACCCTCATCATCATAAGATGAATTAGTAAAAATACCATCAGTGGGATTTTGATAAATGTCCTCAAGTGCAGGTATTTCTGAATCATCTTGTTCAGGATTGGTTAGATCAAAGAGGGATAGTCTATCATAAGGACTGGTAGTACTAACTGGTGTGCTAACAGTATTAACTATGTTAGTACTGCTAGCTTTAGCAGCTCCTACTTGTATAAGCAAATTCTTAGTTTCTTGTGCAAACTCCTTCCTGAGAGCTTCAGCTGCATCATTAGCATCCTTTTCCTGCCTCTTAAGTCTTTCAAGTTAATCCAAAAAGACTTGATCTTCCTTATCTATTGGCTTCCTATTTGTCTTCAAATCAGGATGTTTGTGAGGTGCTGCACCTGCATCCTCTGCTCTTGATCTCTTGATTGTTGAAGAATAAAAAGACCATATTGGCAGTACAAAGTAGTCTTGAGCAGATTCATCTTCTTTTTCAGAATCCCCTGCATCAATACTGTCTTTTGTACCTGCATTTTGATTAGCTTCTGGTGGACCTGCATGTTTGTTAGCTTGATTCTCTGATCTTACAGGTTGATAATTCATAGAATCAGTTAAATATTCAAGATCAAATAGCCAAGTTGGTCCTTTCCCTGCAACATTTGGTTTATTCTCTAAAAAGGTTATGTGCAGGTTTTCTTCAACTCTCTTGTTTTCTAAATTGTATACCCTAAAAGCCTTACTTTGTAGAGAATACCTAACTAAAAATCCTTCATATGATTTCCCATCAAACTTGCCCAGGTGGTCAATGGTATTCAAGATGATCACATAGCACCCAAAAGGTCTTATATAACTTATGATTGGTATTTTACCAGTTACAAGTTCATAAGGTGTCTTGTTATGAGGCTTGTTCACTAATACCCTATTAAGAACATAACAAGCAGTCTTCAGCTCAAAAAGTGTTAGGTAAAAATGAATCTGCTAGCATAGTCCTAGCAGCCTCAATAAGGGTCTTGTTCTTTCTTTCAGCAACTCCATTTTGCTGTGGAGTTCTGGCATTACTGTATTCCCTCTTGATCCATTTTGATCCACAGAATTTAATAAAATCCATATTCTTGAATTTTGTACCATTATCACATCTAATAGTTTTAACTTTTTGATTTAATTGGTTCTCTATTTGTCTTATAAAGTCCTTAAGGCTTCCACTAGTTTCATCCTTAGTTTTTAAAAAGAACACCCAACTAAACCTGCTAAAATCATCAGAGATAACCAGGCAATAAGACTTATGGTTTAGACTCCTTACAGATGTAGGTCCAAACAAATCCATATGAAGAATCTATATATTTGGCCTTACAGGAGGCCTTGTGTTGCTTTCCTTTCTGACAAGCAACACAAGTGTGGTCATTTTGAAAAATCTTTGAAGGTAAACCTCTTACAAGGTTTCCCTTTACAAGTTTGTTTAAGTTTTTAAAGTTTACATGACCCAACCTCCTATGCCATTTGTTAGATTCATCAACTGTGGCCTTTGTAATTAAACAAGCTAAACCTCCTGAAGGAACAATGTTCTCTAAATTGAAATTGTACATATTGTTTTGTCTGGGGTTTCTAAGTAAGACTTGATTTGCATCAGGTAACTTAAATTCAGGAGACAAAACAAGACATTCAGAGTCAGTAAAAAGAACCTTGTTCTTCTTGTCACACATTTGTGACACAGAAAAGAGATTGAAATGTTGAAGTTCTTTCACAAAGCACACATCCTCAAAATTTAACTTTCTTGTTTTTATTTTACCTTTACTAGTTATGTGACCTTTACTTCCTCCAAACGCAACAGGGCCACCATTAAAGTCTTGATATTCCGCAAGGTAGGCCTTGTTTCCAGTCATGTGCCTGAAACATCCACTATCAACAATTCCTTTGTTCTGCAAAGCTCTGTGTGGATAATCCTGCACATCAATTAAAAGAGATTAGATTCTCTTAGGGACCCAAGCCTGTGTGGGCTTGAGTCTGCCTAGTGGATCTTTGAAAGTGAAACAATTTCTAAGACCGGATCCTCCATTGTATTTGGAGACATTGTGCCAGTTGTGTCTTTATGGTCTCTAATTACAACCTACTAAGGGCTTAACAGCAGTTTCCCTTTTTCCCCCAACAGCACTAACTGCATTTACCTTAGCAGTATTAACTAGAATTTTTCCAGTTCTAGTTAGTACTGTTGTAGGAACAAATTGGTTTTGATTATTCACTCTTTGCACATTGTTCCAAATTGGCCTTATCTCCTTTTAACTAGAATTCATGTTCAACCTATTGTTTAACTCAGCTTGTTTAACCATCAACTTCTCATGGAAATCACAATCTCTGATTAGATGATTAAGACTTCCACATACAAAACATGCTCTTGCAGTAAACCCATACCCTAACTCTTTCTTGCAACTTTAGGATTTTTACTATGTGTGAAATGATTCTTAACAGTTTCCCTAGGAGTTTTTACTTGCTGGTTAGCAAAACTAGGTGTTCCCTGTTCTTTTGTTGGTATAGACACATACTCATCTTCACTATCTGATTCATACTCCTCAATGATAGGAGCATCAGACCAGACCTTAGGTTGACATGCTACATTAGATTCATTAACAACTGGTTCAGATACTAATTCAGGTGTCTCCGTACTAATGTTAGATTCACAGATATCAAATTCACTGGTTTGGGTTTCAGATTCACTAGGTTGAGTCTATTTTGGGGAGGAAGTCTGTTTTGGACCATATGTAAATTGTGAGTAATCTATTTCTATATCAGGTCCAGATGGCATGTAATTCCCTGTCATGGGTGGGGGTACAACATTCATTCCTCCTGCTGTTATAAATCTATCATACAAAAGGTGGATTGTTCGAAATCACTTCCTTACACTTAAATACACTTTGTAAAACTTCATTTTCAAAACACAAAAGATGCCATCATATAGTGATCCCATACCCAAGGCCAAATATTCAATTTGCACACAACTAGAGTATTATCAGTTTACTAAGATTTTTAGAAGAGTTGTGCCATTTTTCTACTTTAGCTTTTAAATCTTCTTTTTCTTTCATAGCTTCTGCCAAAAGTTTCTTATGGTATGTTAGAACATTTGTTTTATCATATAATCTATCTTCATAAATTTTATCTTTTGTTCATACCACAGTGTTCGCGTGTTGCTTGTTGATGAGCAACTAATTGGCTTCAACTTCTTTAGACCTTGAGTAATATTGTCTTTATTTCTATGCTATGCATCACTAAGTTATCTCATCTGAGCCATCATACAGTTTTTTTAAGCTTAGCATAAGACTCTTTACACTCATTTAAACAGGAAGTTACCTCTGTATCTGACCCTAAGCTGTGGCAAGACATGAAAGCATAATCTTCTTCCTCTTCTGAGTGGCTGGTCCAATCTACACCTTCTTCATCAATGGTTACCAATGCTTTAGAGTCTTCCTGCTTACCATATCCTTCATCCCATCCTATTGGCCAAGTTCCAAGCATTTCTTCTTCCTACGACTATCTTGATTTCCCTTGGTTCTACACTCTCTAGCAAAATATCCTCTTATGGCAATTGTAGCATCGACTTTGGTTTTATCAAAACCAACTGGTTCCTTTGCATCAAATTGTAGCTTTCTACCAGTCTTTTTGTAGAACTTTTTCATTCTCATCGAAATCATGGCCACCTGCCATTTCAAGTCCATTTCTTCTAAGTCATATTCATCAAGCTGTTCCAAGTCCTCATGATCCAGTTGAGGGCAACTTGATTGATTAGCAAGTAAGGAGTATGATGAAGTTTGTTCATACTGTGAGTTTTGACCAGAAGGATTAGAAACACTATAAGCGGTACTAACATCATTAGTACTGCTGGTGTTCTCAGAGACAAATGCTACATTTTGCGTGCTAGAGGATGATGCAGTAGAGCCTTTTACATCATTCTCAAAGACTCTTAGATTATTATACAGATCATCAAAGCTGAGACTGTCCACTCCTGGTTTGGTCCTCATAATTAAGGAAACTTGAGACCAGGCAGAAGGTAGAGATCTAAGGAATTTCTGATTTGCATCCTCAGTGGATACACCTGCTCCATGAATCTCTAATTGACTCAGAAGACTTTGGAACCTGTCATAGCCTTTATGAAGCCCTTCTGAGTTTGATACAGAGAATCCTTCAAACTGTTGCTTTAAGATATACTTCTGCATCTTCTTTGATTCGTCATTTCCACCAAATCTGGATTTGATGGCATCCCACATCTCTTTTGCATCAGTCATCTTATGAAATTTAGCAAGATGATCTTCTGGTAGAGCCATAAGCAAAGTGGTCCTTGCTTTTCTTTCTCTTTCTCTGGCTATAATTTCTTCTGCAGTTCTTAGAGGCAGAACCTTGATTTGTCCTTGTGTATCTATGGTGATTGATATAGGACCATTTCCATTTTGTATAACCTCCCAGATAGGATAGTCTGTATGGGCTAAATAATGTTCCATTTTCATGGCCCATATGTCATATTCTCCCTTTTTGAGAATATGAAGTTTAATGGTTGAAACTGTGTGAGGAGTTTGTTGTGTTGGTGTTTGTGATGATGATGGTGGAGGTGGTGGTGGTGGTGGAATTTCATCTTGTGATCCAGACATGTTTAGTTTTGTAGTATGAAGATGTATAACTGGTTTTGTTTGTTCTTCTTACTCAGAGTTTCTCACACGCTCTGATACCACTTGTGAGTCCCTAACTGAATAGATCTTTGCAGCCTACTAAGGGTGATAGCCAACTTGTATAAATACAGTTTGACTATATAGAAACACTGACTATGAATACTATGTGCTAATGCGGAATCTTAACACAAGTACTAAGAAGAACAATGAAAAACTAAATAATGATTTCTATTAATCTGCTTTGAGTGATTACAGATTACTAACTATGAGATATGATTGTATGAGATATATATTGAACTCCTTTTCTAACTATGCCGTGAGGGATCCTTTTATAGACCAAGGATAAACCCTAACAGACTTACAAACTGCATAAAAGATAATACATATCTTTTCCTATAATATCTCATACATATCTCTTAAACGGTACTAACTATTTTCTACTAACGGTACTAACTAACTGATCAGTACTTAACACTTTGTACTGTCAGTACTAATTATAACTATCGGTACTAACTATTATTACTAACGGTACTAAGTCAGGAAAACATAATTCCCAACACGTTGAGTGCAAAGCATCAGAGGGTAATGAAGACCCGCTGAGTGCAACGTATCAGAGGGCAATGAAGACCTGCTAAGTGCTAAGCATCAGAGGGTAATGAAGACCCGCTGAGTGCAAAGCATCAGAGGGCAATGAAGACCCGCTGAGTGCAAAGCATCAGAGGGCAATGAAGACCCGCTGAGTGCAAAGCATCGGCAGATGATTAAAGGACTCGTTGATGGCAAAGCTTCATCGAGCAACCTCAAAGACATTTAAGTCAAAGACATCGTCAAGGAAGTCAAAGATTACTTGAAGATATATTCGTCAGCTGAGATGGATATCAGATGGTATGTAGAGGGAATGCTCTGAAGGTTTTAAGGAGAGTCAGGGGTGAAAATACCATGACGATCCTATTACCCTTTGGATAAGAGCAATTGGAACTTAAGCGTGCATCTAAAAGTGTTTAGGCGAGAAATTCCATAAAGATAAAGCAGGGGTTAATTAGCTTTATGGAATTAACAAATACTAAAGTAATATGTTAGTGGAATGTATAAGGAATGCTTTTAGGAGCATGTAAAAAAGCATGTGCACTCGACCACTTGGGATAGGACACATCATTCCACCCAATACATTCACTAACTAATCAAACACTATAAAAGGAGAAGGCAGGAAGGAGTAGAAGATATCGTTTACATTGTTGTCATAATTACTTAGTCTTTTACTCCTTTAAAACTTACAAGATAGTCTTGTTTAACTATACGAGTTCACTTGTAAACTTGACATACTCATGTTTACTTGTTCAAAGGGTAATCTTACATTGTTACTCAACGTGTGCGATCCATAGCACTTGTAATTCTTTGATTCTATATCAATAAAGTATTACACGTTTGAAAAGTATTTACTTGTGTTATTTATATGTTAAGTGTTATAGTATCATATAGACGTGTTAATTGGGACTTTCAAAACTAGTCTGACTAATTAATTTTATCTAAACCTAGAACTTCTAAATCGTTTTCTTCAAGATGTTAGATCATCATTGTTAGTTCGTTACAGTATAGGTTTTTGTGATTATTTTTTTATATATATCTACGGACCTACCCAATATAACCCATCCTGCACATTAGTCCACCTCTAGAGTAACTTTCTTGTTGGACAACATGACATGGCATTCTGTATTTATGTGATCGGTATTGTCTACCATTTTATAAAGTTATTGCTGAAAAATATACACAAACCTAGTGGCCTCTTGACTTTATAAAGAAATTTAATTTGTGGTCCTTGCGTGTGATTAATTTTTTAATTAGCGTCATTAACAATTTTTTTTATGTTCACATCCACCCGAACTAGTATGCGTATAAAGAATTAAAGACATAAGGAATTTAATGAGATGTAACGAAATTTGAAAACCTTTTTGGCAATTAAAATTGGATGTAACATGTGGCGTTAGGAGTGTGTATGTGATGGTTAATAAATTCAGAGTATTATGTCTCATGAAAAAACTATAACAGTGGACTTTACACTCATCTTAACATCATCCGCGTTGGCGTGTTTTGGGTCGTTAGTGGTTTTATCTGGTCTTTCCGTAAACAAGGTGTTTTTGGACGCGGATTCTCTCTCTGGCGACTATCTTGACGAGTAGTTTGTATTCTTATTATTGGAGTCGTTTTAGATGTCAAAGTGTCATTTTAGTTGGGTTGTTGGTTTTTAAAAACCCTCATCTTGTGTCTTGTAATTGTCTAGCTCCTTGCCTTGTTTCTCCTAAATATAATGCCGTTTTTATATAAAAAATACACAATTTATATACACTTTATACATTTTCATCTAGTCCTTTCATATTGTATACATTTTTAATCTCTACCATAAATCTTAATAGCTTGTTCGCTTTCACATACCATCGATGAAATCAAAGCTATAGTTCAGAAACAAATTGAGGAGGATAACGTTCGTCAGCAAGCGATTATGAACTTAGCCGTGCAATTTGAGAATGCAAGCATAGCTAAACATGATATGAGGAAAGCATACGATGAATGCAATGATATTCCACAAGAGAAGCGTGTTTTGATTGACATTTTTTTAAAAGAAACATCTGATAAAGATTACGAAATGCATAATGTCTTGTTTAGAAAGTCGGCATAAATACAACATCAAATCAATACAAAATTTGTTTGGATGCATGTAAAATACAAATAGGACTACTGTGTTTAAGTTTTCGTATCCTTTTTTAAATTTCGTATTTTTATTTGTATTTTTTTTTTAAAAAAATTTTAATGATGAAAACTGATACTTTTCCCCCTTTAAATATAATTTGTACGTGGAAATATGTGCAACAGGGGTATCTTTTGGGAGGTTGTTACCACATGCGAGAGGTCTTAGGTTCGAGTCTCTCCATGGAGGGTTTTCCATCTTGGTGGGAATCTGTGAGGTTCTGCCTCATAGATGCGTCGATTCGAGGCTGGCAAGGATTACCTTCTGAGTAAGTACTGTGGAATCCAGTCACCAACTATAGTATTGTACTAACACGCCGTTAAAAAAATAGAGACTTTTCCCCTTATCAATACCTCACACTCTCATTCTTTTTAAGGTTAATTGCTTGAAATGTATCATACTTGTTATATTTTGTTGTTATGGAATTGAACTTTTTTTATTGTATGTACTGAACTTTTAAATTTCGATATTGTGTGTATTTTTCTGACTATTTTGCCATGTAAAATAACCATTATACCCTTCAAAATTTGAAAAAAGTTAGGGTAAGATAGTCATAATACAACGAATAATTTAAATTTAGAAAGTTCAGGTTCATGGCAATCAGAAAAAATGTTCAAGTCCCACGATAACACAAAGTGACTAAATTGATATATTTTAGCAATTAACCCTTCTTTTTAAACACAACTTCATTTCAAAAACTATCCCTACTACCATTTCAAAAATACTCTATTAGAGGATAGGTTAGTAGGCCCAAGCCCATTTGTGGGCTTAGGGCCCGTTAGGGTTTCAGTCATGTAATCTCTATATATTGTGGTTGAATAATACATTATACCGAAGGGGAATTCTGTAGTCTAACATGGTATCAGAGCATGTCTGATCCTCAGACCTAGATGGCTATGTTGAACCGCTTCCCCTCAACCACCTCGTCAAACCCTAATCCTCTCCTCCATCAGTCGATACCACCCATAAAAAAAACCTAATCGTTTTCTTTTTCTTCTTTCATGTCCAAACCAGTTAATTCCGGTATTAAATTGTAAAATCAAATATTTGTTATTGGTCTCATAAAGATCGTCGTTTGCTTCTGATCACGTGAGATGTGTGTTTGTTGTTATCAGACTATGTTTATCAATGCATGCATCCAACCGGTTGGATGAGATAAGGACAAAAAATAAATAATATTATATTAAAACTACATAAATGCAAGGAGCATATGTACATGATTCGTTCGTTGTGTGACCTCCAAATTACAAACTCAATCTTACGACATGTGACACTAAAAGATAATCAAACTACACCAACCAAGATTCTTGTAGCTTTCTAGTGTCATAAACCTTTTTTCTTAAATCAAGATTCTTCATTTTTCTTGTGACTTTCCCTTCTGCAATAATTTCCCTTGTTCCTCGACACATTCTTGTGGCTTTCCATTATCATAAACTTTTATTTCTCAAATTAAGATTCTCACTTTTCATGAATGGTAGTAAAAGTGATGGTTTTGTTTTATGAAATTATGGAGGTGGTGAAAGTTTTTATGCATAGGAAGATAATTGGTAGAAAAAGGTAAAAAAAAGAGTGTTTATATAAAACTTTAAGTAATTAAATTAAATATAAAAGAACTAATAATATATACTCTGTATCATATTGGGTTTTTGATCAATGGTAAAAAGGTTGAGATTGATTGTATGTATTGGTTGTATAGATGGAGAAGTTAGAAAATAATATTTTAATAAGAGATTGGGTCGAGGGATGTTGTGAATAAACATAGCCTCAATACCACCTTCTACCATGTGCCTTTGATTACTCAAGTTAAAAGTTTTACATAGTGCTACGTGTCTTGATTACTCAAGATACCGTCTATTATTAGAAGAGATATACAATGATTTGGATGGGGTGTGAGAGAAAATAATGAAGAAGCAGGCTCGTTTGATTTAATCGGATCTATAAAAATGGAGTGGTGCTTTATTAATTGGTTTTTAAGGATTAAGAATCTTTATTGAGGATTTATGTTTATGTTTTTGTTTTATTGTTAAAAAATTATAGTTTTTTAGGGTTTGTTTATTAGTCGATTGTTCGTACGGCTTTGTTACCAGTCGAGTAAAGTTGACCGTTGGTACCAGTCCCTAAAGTCGACCGTTAGTACGGTTTTGTTACCAGTCGACTTAGCCGACCGTTGATACCAGTCGATTAAAGTTATGTTTTTATTACGTTAATGTTTTGTTTCTTTCTTTTCTAATGTACTACTCTAGTCCAAGCTTTCGCGATTTCATCGCTCAAACTGCGGGGGAGTATTCGAAGATAGGTTAGTAGGCCCAAGCCCGTTTGTGGGCTTAGGGCCCGTTAGGGTTTCACTCATGTAATCTCTATATATTGTGGTTGAATAATACATTATACCGACGGGGTTTTCATTGTATAACATACTCCTCACTACTATTTAAAAAACTATGGCTATTAAACCAAATGATGTGAGACAAACTATCCTTAGGAAACTATAAGAAGAATTTGACGTCGAGGCCACACTGGAGGAGGAAATGATGAACTTGTTTCGTCGCTTTTTAGATCGAATTTGACTACAAAGGCACAATAAGACGAAGTCGTTGTAGGTCACTTTCCTTATGACATTTGTGATCTTCATATGTATTGTTCATCTACAGTGATTTTCAAAAACTACAAAACACCCCCTAAGATTTAGTTAAATGTATATTTAGCTCCTAATAATATTTATTAGAGTAAATTACATGATTCTTCCATGTGGTTTGGGCGAAATCACTACTTTCGTGCCTCGACTTTCATTTTTTGCATTGTGAATCCTTATAATGAAGTTTCGTAACACCATTCGTCCTTATCACTAACAGCCAAGGGACGAGGGTAGTGATTTCGCTCAAACCATAAGGACGAACCATGTTAGTGATAAGGAAAAATGTTGTTATGAAACTCTATTATAAAACTTTACAATGCAAAAATAAAAGTCGAAGGACGAAAGTAGTGATTTCATCTCAACCACAAAGACAAACCATGTAATTTATCTTGTATTAATTAATTCAAATTTGTGTTCCTCTAAGTTTTAATAAAATTAAAAATATAACGTAAGTAAGTCTAGGTATTTTCGGGGTGTGTCCGAATGTATTTTATTGCGAAACATAACCCTTTTACGTGACCAATAAAAATAAACTACACAAAGTTAATGATTATCGTCTTAATAATTATATGTTACTTGATGGATGTAAACCTTAATTTATTTGATGACCGTTTACATTAAATGAGTATTTCTAGTCTACGCGGTTTATCTTAAAAGTTAATTTAAAAGTAAACGCGTATCGGACCAAAATAAATAGTGACAAATAATAGGAGTCGTAAAATGACCTGAAATTGGGAAATGTTACCACTTTCATTTTTGCATTATGAATCCTTATAATGAAGTTTTATAACATCATTCGTCCTTATCACTAACAGCCAAGGGACGAGGGTAGTGATTTCGCTCAAACCATAGGGACGAACCATGTTAGTGATAAGGAAAAATGTTGTTACGAAACTCCATTATAAAATTTTACAATGCAAAAATGAAAGTCGAAGGACGAAAGTAGTGATTTCATCTCAACCACAAAGACAAACCATGTAATTTACTCTATTTATTCAAAATTTGTGCATCCTCTAAGTTTAATAAAATTAAAAAATAACCCGTAATACAATTATATACTATACTAATTATGAGTACAAAAACGACAATCACTTTCGTCGTTTTGGTGTTGGGCTCCTTTGAGCCTATTTCATTACCGTTTATTTTTTTTCTTAATTATGTCGATCTAATAAGAAACACATACTCTTCTGGAACGATTTTCCCAAAATCCCAACCGCCTCACACACGGTATTCATCAAACCAACAAGCCAAAACCAAAGGTCTATATGAGGTGTTCCGACGCCAACGCCATCAAGAGTATGGGTTTTCCGGCGACGCATGCGCCATCGTCTTTACGGCTCTCTCTTTTACAATTCGTTTCTTCAGAGGATTAGAAGCAATTTGAGATTATAATTCACAGTAAGATTTAATTTGATCTTTAAAATTAGTTTATCTAAATCAAGTTGATTGGATATGGTCATAATTATTTGATGTAGGTGTTAAGAAAATTAAGTTGTTTGGTGGCGGGTTGAATGATGCTCGACAAGATGTTACGGGCCTAAGAAACAAACAACAAAAAACATGGAAGTCGAAAAATATATAGTTTGACTCAAAGGTAATAATAAATTACTTAAAAAACACTACATTTGGTTTGTCTTTTCATAAATCATTATAGTTTGAGGTTTGCTTATTTTAAAGGGATTATGCTTATCGGTGTATATATATGCTATCTATTATTGAAAAAGATTCACTTTAATAAGTTGTTAAACATAATCTATTTGGGTGTAAGCTGCTTTAATCTGGATGCTCAGACCTTATTGTTTAATGATTTCATGTAGTGTGGTTACAATACTGTATGCCAGTAATTTTAAAATATAGAGGGAAGTGCAAAAATCATTCATGTGGTTTCTCAAAAAACTGTCTCACGTCCCTCGTTAAAAATTTACCCAAAACACATCCCCCGTCAATGTTTTGAGGCACGATACATTTCTTGGACTAACGGTGCAAATTTTTTCCGTTAAATATTAACGATGGTCTAAAAGGAGGGTATTGTCTTTTTGCTGTCACCGGGATGTATCATGAACCTTTGTTTTTAAAAAAAATTTTAGTTTTTGTTTGTTTTTTAATTTTGTTTAAAAAATAACTTTTTACATTATTATTCGTAAAAATATTTAAGATTTGTTTACAATTTTTTTTTTTAAAAATTCGCACTTTTTAAAAACTTAATTTTTTGAAAAATAAATAAATTTTTTTTGTACTTTTTAAATTTTTAAAAATTTAATATTTTACGTTATTATTTGTGGAAAAATTTAAAAAAAATTTACAAAACTTTTTAAAAAAAATTCGTACTTTTTAAAATCTTAGTTTTGTAAAAAAAAAATTAAAAATTTCGTATTTTTTAAAATCTTAGTTTTTAAAAACCACAAAATTTTTTTAAAAAGTACGAATTTTTTTTTTAAAAGTTTTGTAAAAATATTTTAAATTTTTTCACGAATAATAACGTAAAAAAATAAAAAAAAATAACTTTAAAAAGTACGAAAAAAATTTAAATTTTTTTCAAAAAATTAAGATTTTAAAAAGTGTGAATTTTTTTAAAAGAATTTGTAAACAAATCTTAAATATTTTTACGAATAATAATGTAAAAAGTTATTTTTTTAAAAATAATTAAAAAACAAACAAAAACTAAATAAAAAATAAAAAAATTTAAAATAAAGGTTCACGATACATCCATGTGGCAGCAAAAAGACAACAATACCCTCCTTTTAGACTCTCGTTAATACTTAACGGAAATTTTTTTGCACCGTTAGTCTTAGGGACGTATCGTGCCTCAAAAAAAATTGCACAGTTAGTCCAAGGGATGTATCGTGCCTCAAAACATTGACGGAGAGATGTGTTTTAGGCAAACTTTTAACGAGAGACGTGAGACGGTTTTTTGAGAAATCACAAGGATGATTTTTGCACTTCCCTCTCAAATATATTATTTCTACCTTTAAGGTTGAAATGTGAGTGTCGAAGATTCATTGCGTAAGCAGGGCTGCTACCAGGCTTCCTCTATTTTGACATCCAACTAACCAAATAAAAATTTACATCCATTCCAATTTATATGTCGAATATGAGAGTCACGTGAGTCGTTTTTAGTAGAAAAATTTACATGTATTGTCTATGTGGTTTACATAAAATCACTGCTGAAAATTTTCAAACTAATTGTATCTACAGTCTTTATTTTAAAAAATAAAAGGATAAACTGTGTAATAATATATAATTTTTTATTACATGGATAGTCCTTATCTTTTTCACACAAATAGTCTCTATTTTCCAAAATATAAACCATGAATGAAAATAATTTGAAAAATAGAGATTACCTACGTAATTAAAATCAAATAAGAACGATGAGCGTGATGGGTAACGAAGAAAAAAGAAAAGAAAACGAAAGGAAAGAATTTTTTTTATTTCATGTTTTCGAGTTGAAAAGAAAAATGTCGTGTTCTCGAATCGGGAAGAAAAGAAAGGAAAAGAGACATAATTACATTTATTTTCTTTTAAACATGTTGAGTTTATCAATAGAGTCCGATATGAGTAAATATTGAAAGTTATATCGGTCATTATATCTATACTCCTTATAAAGCATATTGGCCAAATTCTTGAAAGTTGAAAACCATGTATTTTAGGCAGTGTTGAAAATTTAATGCTCTTACATATCACCTAAACGAACCATTCTCAAACCTCCACTAATCGAACCCTTCTCAAACTTATCTAGGCATCTAGGGAGTGTTGAAAATTTAAAGCAAATTTCTCATTTTCTTGAATTCTTGAAAGTTGAAAGTTGAGTATATTTGGCTATGTTGAATCTTGAATGCTTTAGCCTATCTTTGGCAATGTTGAAAAACACGGTTTGCACTCGCATATCTTTGGAAATGTTGAATATTGAAATGGTTTAGTCATAATTCTTTGTGCATTGTACATGGAATATATTCATGGCAATTTTTGAATGAGTAATGAATCTTACACGGTACTATCCTCTGCAAATCAATGCCGTAATTTTTGCATAAACCAGCATCACATCAAATCATCAATTCAAAAAATAATTTTGCGTCTCCTAATTCTAATGAAATCAATATGATAGTTGGGCCTGACCTCAGATTCCCCTCACTCATACTCCATAACTTCAACCTCACCTAGAAGTAAAAAACTACAAACTCTTGCTCTATTTTTTAAAATTTATTCTTCAAATTGAAATTGATAGGTTATGTCCGACTATTCAACATATCTTGCAGCATTCAAATTTATAGGTATGTATTGCTTGATCTCTTTATTTTTTTTTATTTGAGGTATGTGTATTGTTGTCGTTTTGAGAAAATCATATGCATTTTAAGATGAAGGTAAGTATTTGTAGTTATTATTCAGTATCTTAAACGATATGTTAAATACATTTAGGTTGATTGAAGGTTGTTGGTAAAATCAGTCTTCTCAACCATGTACATCATTTCGTCTATACATATTATTTTTCCAGCATCATGAGGTGCATACATATGATTTGTTCTAAGACGGGGTTAATGTTGTTTTGCAGTGTTTTGGTTCACAGCGGTGGAGTACACGGTGAGCCTTATTATGCTTAAATCCGGCCAACACTCTCTGACCAGTGGTATTAAATATCCCTGATATGGTGTGAATTTATTTATACTGGCTTTAGATTGGCATATATGTGTATTCACTTCTGTTTATGAAATTTTATTCTACTATAACTATTTACTGCTTTAGAATATTCACATTCACGGAAGTGGGTTTCTTGTAGGCTGAAATTTGATGATGAACGTGTAACCAAAGAAGACATGAAGAGAGCATTGGACGAGAAATATGGGGAGAGAAAGAGGTAATTAAACAATAAGGAATATGCTAATGTGGCTTTTGGTCAAAACTTATATGATTGGATTATTCACTGCTTTGATAGATATGTCGACGCAAGTCAGTAGTTATAAGTTGTTTATATGAATGAAAATAAAACTTATCACTAACAACTTAAAACCTGCAATGTCATAGATTTTACAAATAAAGAGACTTGTGTGAAATTCAATGTGAAGCACATTCGATTGATATGTAAATTCATGATTACCTCTAAAAGTCAATATGATGTGTAGGTTAGTATATATTGACTTTTTAGAGTAACCATTTAAAGGAGGATAATTTGGATCTAAACAGAAAGCTAAAACTCCAAAGCATCCATGGACGTGATATTTTCGAATGTATTTCTGGCTTCTTTCGTAATTTTTGTGTAACAGTTACCTCAAGCAATTTATGGGTTCAATAACTCACCATTTAAATTCACAAAATATTCAAATGCATATATGCTTGTATATATACGTGAAAGTTATGATAAGGAGAAAATAATCTGTAATGTGGATGGGAAGGATGTAGCAGAGCACCTCAAAGGTAACCTCTGATAAATTCATTTTCTTTTTTGTGTCGTTGATTCGTGTCAAAATCATTTAGTTTTGTTGATTTGATATGATGTCATTAATCAGTAAGATAATCATAATTATTTATATTATAGCTTCAAGAGTGTTTGGAATTGTTGTTAAAATTGCTTATCTGTTGTTGTGTTGTGATTGGACACAATAAGTGAGTGGTTTCAAGAGTGTTTGGAATAGTTGTTAAAATTTCTTATTTGTTGTTGTGTGAAAAAACTTACTCCCTTCTTTGAACACTTACCAACGAAAGAAAGTAGTTGACCCCGTTGTACTTGGTTCATGTTGACAGGAATCAATGTTGGTTATAATCACCATAACAAAGAAATGTTTTTGTTGTGATTCATGGGCTCAGCCGTCTTTTGAAGATGTGCTTTGGAACCTGCAATATCATGCTGAAGTTCAAGCTAGTGCACAAGGTCCTGCTAAGACACCTCTATTCATGGGTTGTTAATGTTTTAGTAATTGTATAAATAGTATCTAAATATGCAAAATAAGGGTTTTGAGAACTTTCTTTTAATGTATCAATAAGTGTACATATATTATATTAGTACTCTTTACTGTAATAAAATTCTTACAGATTAAAACTTTGTTACATGGTCTGAAATATTTTAAAGATTGATTAAGTTAACCGATAGTATCCATGTCAAATATCTTGCAGGATTAAGCATCAACAAGATAGCGATGTCATCAAACACTGTTTTTTTCTTTTTGCATCGGTATGAAGTATGAACACTGGAAAAAGGAGCTCAAGATTAGAAACGAGGATAACCAGTTTCATCGTAGAACATATGATGTGGCACATAAGCAATATCATAAAGGTTGGACATTTACAGATTAGTGCATAACATTATAAAATATTTGTATCAATCTTTTATGTACCATGCAAATATTCAGTTTTAGAAGTTCATGCATACCGTCCGGAGTTTGAAAATCCTTTGAAATATTGCAGAATTGGTCATAACAAGATGTATTGATATTGTTTTTCTTTACTAGATCACTGGAAGATATATACCATAGACGGGAGAAACTCTTCAAAACATTAACCAAACACACCAAAATATATATATCAATCATCCATCTGTATGTGTAACAAGTTATATTTTAACATAACATCTTAACTTGATGGTATTTTTATGTGTGAGATATAGTGGCTGGAGCAGATACATCAGTGGTTTGCAGTTATTGTATCATTTCAGTTGGTAATATATTTTTATTGGAACTGCAGCACGAGGCTTAAAGTTCTCTGGATGGTGTTAGTGTATGTGCCTGACACCATTTAGAGGCTCTTTTTGCCTTTGATGTCGGTTCTAGGAGCTGCAGTGAGTCTAAGGTTCAATTTATGCGGCAATTGTTTCTGAGATGGAATCTTCAAAGTGTTTGGTTATGCTGCGAATGGTTATGGTATGTTTGGTAGTATGCTTCAGGTCTGCTACAATTATAAATTAGAGTATCTACATTGATTGTTGCAATAGTCCAGTGAAGTCAGAAAGTCAGTGGACTACACAGTGACATCGCGAGGTTATATGAGTCAAGTACTTTTGGCATATTTATTCAAGACTTGTTCTCTTTTCTTGTCCCTACTATTATCTGTATAATGAATTTATTCATATGATTGGGTTCGGTTCTCATTGTTTCGTTTATTCTTAGGTGTGATCTCACTTGTGGTCTTTCGAAACTTCATAATATTAGGTAAATGAAAGATGCCAGCTATGAAACTAACATTCAAGGATGATGGAGCAAGTTTTGACTCGGTAAAAAAATCAAAAAGGACACAAATAAACAAACACAATGATATATAGTCTAGATTAAAACCATCAGATTTTGCACATGCATCCTAAAGTAAATCAAAAACCTGCTAGAAAATAGAAAAGCAACACATATGAAAAAGTTAGAAATAACCTTTTATGTATATAAAAAACCTAAACATGACGAGTAAACAATTTTACTTGACAAATTGTAAGCATGCTAAAATATACTCGTATTCATTTGACTTTGGTAAAAAGATGGGACTTTTGATGCTAAAATACAAACAAATGTGAGCAATGACGGAGCCAGTGGGGGGGCTGGGGGGTGCTCGGTCCCCCCCCAAACCGAAACAAAACGGCCGATGACTAGCTTATATCTATCCAATGCGAAAAAGCACTTTTTTGATCGAAAACTATCGCAAGGGAAAAGAGCACCCCCTAACATAATTAATGAAAAAAAATTTGAGCCCCCCCCCTATTATCATTTTCTGGCTAACCGTCATCTGAAAGAGAGGACGGCTCAGGGTTCATCGGAATCATTCATCATATTATGCAGAAACATTAATACAATAATAACAGTGAATCGACTTACTAATAATTATGATTGAATTTTTGACTCCAAACCATAATTTTTTTTAATCGGCCGCTATTGCATATCTTTAATTATCATGATATTGCATATCGTTTTTTATTTTGACCCAAATAATCTTATTGTGAACGTTACACGAAAAACGTCCCACAATATTGCATAACCTTATTATCCCGCCTGGGATTTTCCCGTGCGAGCACGGGATATCGCCTAGTAACAATAGTTTTGGTATTGTTTGTTTTGTTTCCGTTTAAATCCGCCTTCATCATTTGGACGGAAAACTTTTAAAGAAATTTGTTCAATAATGTATCCTACCATTTCTTTTAAGTTAAAAAAAAACTAAAAATCTCAAAAACACAACGTAATCACACAGGGCGAGCAGAGAAAAACCCAAAAAACCGAAAAAACACAAACCGAACTCGAATTTTTCAAAACCGAACCGAACCAGGAACAACGAATTCGGTTTTCGGTTGGATACGTGTTTTTGATAACATGAACCCGAAACCGAATTTTATAAAAATATATAATTTATTTATATATAAAAAACCAATTAAAATTATTATCATAATATTAAAAAAAAAAAAAAAAAATAAAAAAATAATACATTTATTGTGCATAAAATAGTTTTTATTTTCATTAAATAATCTATGTAATTATTATTTAGTTATAAATAATAATTCGGGTCAACCCAAAAACCGAACTGTCATTCATAATTCGTTTTCATTTAGTTCGGTTTTCCGGGTTGAAAAAAAAAAAATTAACTGAATAAGCCGATAAACCGAACCGATCTACAAACCCCTAAACAACGTAGCAAGAGTAATGAGCGCATTCTGTAATGGGCCTAATTTCAACAATCTTGCCCAATAAAATAAATTTATACTAAAAATAATAAGCACCATGCGAAACACAATGTAACTTCCACCCCTAAGCACTATTCCTTGAACCCACACTCGGTATCTATCTCCGTCTCCGTCACCGGCCACAAACATTTTTCCCGGTCCCATTTGAATCTTACTGCTTGGCGGTTTAAGAACAATCATAAGATCTAAGCAAAATTGAATGAAATGGCAGGGAGTCATAAACGTCAGCAGAGAATGCGTCTCAAGCGCTGCGTTCAAACACATTCATCTGAGACACGTCATCCACTGCTCTATCCGGCTGCTAATCTCCCCTCATTTTGACTGCTTTTTTTGCTCCTTGTTCCATCGCTCAGTTTCTCTAAAGTTCTTCACTCAATATAGGTAATATTAAACATTATGTTATTATTATATGTACATAAATTTTGGGCGACTTTTTATAGGATTATGGTTCATTTTGCTTTGGCCCGTAGGTTAGATCCCATAGTCCTCTTATTTCTGAGTCTATGGGGGTAGTTTGTTTTTACGGCGTTATATACTGGCATATGCGAGCTTGCATTTGATTTCCGTCTTATACTTTCATAAGCCTTAATTTTCCTGCTTGTTCTCGGACTTGTGGGCTTATTATGTAAGTTTATTACCATATAATGAACTTATATAAGCCCACAAGTCTCAACATAAGCCAGAAAATTGGGGCTTATAAAATATAAGCCGAAACAAAACCACCCCCAATATTTGTTTCTAGGCTCCCTTTCATTCCC
Organism: Tanacetum coccineum; assembly: GCA_026074375.1. NCBI lineage: Eukaryota > Viridiplantae > Streptophyta > Magnoliopsida > Asterales > Asteraceae > Tanacetum > Tanacetum coccineum. The sequence goes on along the minus strand of BQNB010002265.1, from coordinate 21,955 downwards.
TTCTGCGCGTTGTGCCCTCAATCCGTATTTTGCTTTATGTTTCGCCCCTATGTCTCTTAGTCCTTTCTTAATCTATATAATCTGCGTTTTCTTCTTGCACAGGGCTTTTTTTATTTTTTTATTTTTTTTTTTTGTCTTTGAGCCTTTAAGATCCCCATAAACCCTTATGAATGAGTTTTTTATGTCTAGTCGTCTTTGTACGCTTGTATGTCTATGCTTTTCATTTTTATCGTCTTTAATGATTCACTTTCCGAGGTCTTCCTGGACATTAGTCTCCTATGTTCGGTTTAAGCCCTGAGAAGGTAGGTGTAGGCATACTGTCTTCTACATTTCACCTCCCTCATACCCCGCTCCAGCAGGATTGGGTATGTTTTTGTTTTTGCTGTTGTTGTGGTAGGGTCAGTTTGTAGTTTTAAAATGTTATAGGGTCAGATCAGTTTCAGCGTATGGAAATGTTAAAGTTGTGATCTTAATTTGATGATATCGTTGGTGACGTCTTTTATTTACGAGATTGCGTTTGTGGATTAAGTTAATTGATCTCTAGTGATGATTCTATCGCCGTGGAGTGTAGATGCTAAAATTGAGCAATGCAATGATCCAACCAAAGTTCAAGTTGAAAACGTAAGTTGTTAAAATAAATCATCCATGGTGTTTAAAATACTCATCTAGAGACCATAGACTCCTAATTAAGTTAGTCAATTGAGCCGCGAATTGATAGAAGAAATACAAAGCACAAAGATTAAAGCAGCATTAGTTAATTAATAACAATTTATGTTTTTTTTAGTTTAAATTTCTCTGTTTATACTTCTCTTTCTACTTTGTTTTAAAACTTGCGTTTACTTAAGACTTACATAGATGTTAGATGAGTCACACTAACTTCTTTAGGCTGAAAGCAGTGGGCTTACGAGCTTTTGCAAATTAATATAAGCTTGGAAAATAAGCTACTCTTAACACCCTCATGTCTTTTATCATTGTGAACTTTGGACACTTGTTTTGCTTTTAAAGATATGTTAGCTTTCTCTACAAGCTATGACTTGATCCTTGAACTAGGAACATCTATGGACATATGATTGGGACGTAGGAAGACCCTCTTCTGGTTTAATCTTTGGTCGTGATGCAAGACACTATTTAAAATTGAAAAGGTCTGGGATAAAGAGTTTAATGTTAGCCACCTAGCGTCTTAGCGTCGAACACTTATTGGCATATAGTTGCTCTTAGAGTTAATATCTGGTTGCTTTCTCATCGTAAAGTATATGTCCTCATCTTGTTCGCACTAGTCTAGGAAACTTGATAAGAATTCTTATCTGTCAGACTACTGCCCTGTGGTTCTTGCAGTGATATAATATAAGAACAAGTTGAACAAGTATAGAAAAGATATTGATGCCAGCCACCTTAGCATATACATAGAGAAGTGAAAACATAATGTTTGTTTTGAGCAGTTACATTGAGAAGATTATTTCTCGCTTTGGCATGAGTTCGGCAAAATCAGTAAATACTCCTTTCTCGGCCAATTTTCGTTTATCGACTGCTTATGCACCTCAAAGTGAAGCAGAGATAGAGTATATGTCCCGAATACCCTATGCTAGTGCTGTTGGGAGTTTGATGTATGTTATGGTTTGCACGAGGCCGGATATAGCTCACGCGATGAGTGTTGTGTCACGGTATATGGCTCATCCTGGAAAAGAGCATTGGAATGCGGTGAAACGCATTTTTCGTTATTTGAAAGGGACATCTGATGTTGGCCTTATTTACGGTGGTGAACGTGAATATTTGGTTGCCGGATACTCAGATTCGGACTATGCTGCTGATCTTGATGCTAGAAGATCCTTAACAGGATATGTGTTCACTATTGGAAGTTCGGTTGTAAGTTGGAAAGCTACATTACAACCATCGGTCGCTTTATCTACTACCGAAGCGGAGTATATGGCTTTAACAGAGGCAGCTAAGGAAGGAATTTGGTTGAAAGGTCTGATTGAAGATCTTGGTTTCCCTCAAGATCAAGCGATCGTGTTTTGTGATAGCATGAGTGCTATCTGTTTGGCTAAAGACCAAGTTTACCATGACCGGACTAAACACATTGATGTCCGTTATCACTTCATTCGTTCCGAAAGAAGAATCAAAGTGAAGAAGATTGGCACCAAAGACAATCCTGCGGATGTGTTTACTAAACCGGTTCCTTTGAGCAAGTTTCGTCACTGTTTAGATTTGCTCAATATTGATAATTGGAAATACGGAGCTACTTAGGAGCTAAATTCAAGGTGGAGATTGTTAGATGTTTGAATGTTAGCTCTAAGGGTAGTTTAGTAATTTTTGATCTAAAGGATATTTTGGTCCTTTTTTGGTAGAAACTTAAGGAATATTCTAGATAGATAGTTTCTTAAGAAGAGTCTAGAAAAGAGACTTAAGAAACATATCTAGGAAGCTTCTGGAAACTTTCTCTATATATATATATATATTTGTATCCTTGTATTTGAGATGATTGTAATAAGAGAAAACTTCCATACAACAAAAGGCTCACCATTTTAAGTCTTGTCCTAAAACTCCCTGTTTTGATCATTGTATTTGATCTGATATTGTCTAGCTACTAGAATCTGATCCTAACAAATTGGTATCAGAGCTGACCGATCGTGTTTGAAGCAAGCTTCTGGTTGATTTCAAGATTCACTTTCTTGATATCATTTTGGATCTGTTCTTCGTTGGTGTTTGGTGTTTGCTGTTCGATCGGGTTTGAAGGTAGGAGAAATCAAGATCAGAATTTGAGTTGTAGAAGATCAGAATTTGTATCGTGGGAGGTTAGAGAACATTAGTAAATTTTGTGAAAACCGCTTGTTGGATAAAAATGTCCTCTCAGCCATCATCATCGGTTAGTGTTGTTGAGAAGTTCAATGGCAAAAGCAACTTCAGTTTGTGGCGAGTTAAGGTTCGAGCCTTATTGAAGCAACAAGGTATTTGGGCACCTCTAGCCGGTCCCAAACCGGCTGATATGTCCGATGCCAAATTCAACTCACTAGATGAAAAGGCGCATTCTACTATTTTGCTATCTTTATCGGATGAGGTTCTTTACGAGGTTGCGGATGAGGAAACGGCTGCGGGTGTGTGGAAGAAACTAGAAAAGCTTTACATGACCAAGTCGTTGACGAATAAGTTGTTACTCAAGCAACGGTTGTTTTCATTGCGGATGAAAGAGGGCTCGGCATTAAAAGATCATCTTGATGCTTTGAATTCCATCCTAATGGATTTGAAGAATGTTGATGTCAAGATTGATGATGAAGATGCTGCTCTTATTCTGCTTGTTTCATTACCTCCCTCGTATGAGAACTTTGTGAATTCCTTTGTTGTTGGTAAAGAGACTATTACATTGGAAGATGTTCGATCCGGTTTACAGTCCCGAGAGCTTCGTCATCAAGCATCAGGAATTTCGGAATCTCAACCCGTTGGCTTGTCAATTACGAGCCAGGATAGAGGCAGGCATCGAACACAAAGAGGCAAAGGAAAAGGAAGATATAAAGATAGATCGAAGTCGAGATCTCGAGGGTCAAATCCTCAAGACACTTGTTATTATTGCCATAAGGAAGGCCACTGGAAGAACCAATGTCCTAAGCTCAAGGAGAAAGGCCAGGTAGCCGCAGTTGCTAAAGATGACTCGGGTTCGGAACGCGAGTTGGTATTGTCAGTTGTTGACTATAAAGGTACACCACTTGCTTGGATCATGGATTCTGCTTGTTCTTTTCATATGAGTCCCAACCGGGATTGGTTCGTGACATATGAAGAGTTTGATGGCGGGCATGTCTTTATGGGCAATGATTCACCATGCAAAGTTGTTGGAATCGGAACAATTCAGATTAGAATGCATGATGGAGTTGTTAGAACGCTCACCGATGTTCGTCATGTTCCAGATCTCAAGAAAAATCTGATCTCGCTCGGTGTGTTCGACTCGAAAGGTTTCAAATACACTAGTGAGAATGGTGTTCTTCGTGTTTCGAAAGGAGCTTTGGTGGTTATGAAAGCAACTAAAGGTACTTCTTCTCTTTACACTTTACAAGGTGAAACAATCACAAGTTCTGCTTCTGTTTCGTGTACAGAGAAGAGTAATTCAGATTTGACAAAGTTGTGGCATATGCGTCTTGGACATATGAGTGAGAAGGGCATGGTCATTTTGAGTAAGCGAGGACTTCTTGACAACCACAAAGTTGCAAACTTGGAGTTTTGTGAGCATTGTGTTATGGGAAAACAAAAGCGGGTTAGTTTCTCGAAAGCAATTCATCAAACAAAAGGTACTCTCGATTATCTTCATGCTGATTGTTGGGGGCCTTCTCGAGTACCTTCTCTCGGTGGTGCTCGGTATTTTCTCTCAATCATTGATGATTTCTCAAGAATGACGTGGGTGTTTATGATGAAACACAAGAGTGAGGCGTTTGAGAAATTCAAGCATTGGAAGATTCTGATTGAAAACCAAACTGGAAGGAAGATTAAGCGTCTTCGTACCGATAATGGTTTGGAATTTTGTTCGAGAGAATTTGAAGCCTTTTGTCGAGATGAAGGAATTGTTAGGCATTACACTGTTCGTTACACTCCTCAACAAAACGGGGTAGCTGAACGAATGAACAGGACACTGTTAGAAAGAACTCGGTGCTTACTGTTGAATGCCGGATTAGATAGAAGTTTTTGGGCTGAAGCACTTAATACAACTTGCTATCTAGTCAACAGGTCTCCTGCCACCGCTATTGATTGCAAGACTCCAATTGAAGTTTGGACCGGGAAACCTGCAGATTATTCAAAGCTTCGTGTTTTTGGATGCCCCGCGTATTATCATGTTAGTGACGGTAAGTTAAATCCGAGAGCCAATAAAGGCATTTTTATGGGATACGGTGACGGGGTTAAAGGCTATCGAATTTGGTCACCATCGGAAAGAAGAGTCATTCTTAGCCGAGATGTGACATTTGACGAGGATCACTTGTTTCGTTTAAAGCCAGATTCGGTTGAATCGAAGTTTGAAGAGGGTGCTTCCGAAAAGGTGGAGCATGTTGCTAAACAGGTGGAGTACGTGGAGCACGAAGTTCCAGAAGATACGGACCACGATGTTACTTCACTAGATCCTCCAAATTCAGCACATTTGGAACATGAGCAATATAGGTCTATAGCTCTTGATAGACCCCGTAGAGATGCAAAAGCTCCTAGTCGTCTCGGTTTTCAGAACTATGTCGCATACGCATTGCAAGTAGCGGAAGAGGTGGAGTCCCTTGAACCGGCCACTTATCAAGAAGCTATTACTTCTAAAGATTCTGATATGTGGAGTGCGGCTATGGGTGAAGAGATTGAATCTCTTCATAAGAACAATACATGGGCATTGGTGAAACTTCCTGAAGGAAGAAAAGTTGTTGGTTGTAAGTGGGTTTTCAAGAAGAAAACCGGCTTATCGGGCTCGGACAACATTCGATTCAAGGCACGTTTGGTCGCGAAGGGATTTAGCCAAAAGGAGGGAATCGATTACAATGAGATTTTCTCCCCAGTGGTACGTCATACATCTATTCGTGTGTTACTATCCTTAGTAGCACATCATGACTTGGAATTGGAACAATTAGATGTAAAGACTGCATTCCTTCATGGTGACCTTGAAGAAGAGATTTATATGAGTCAACCCGAAGGCTTCGTTGTTCAGGGCAAAGAAGACTATGTTTGTAAGATCCGAAAATCTCTCTATGGTTTGAAACAGTCGCCGAGACAGTGGTACAAGAGATTTGACAGCTTTATGGTGCAGCATGGTTTTAGTAGAAGTGCTTATGACTGTTGTGTCTATCATAAAAGGGCACCGTCGGGATCACTTATCTACCTACTCTTGTACGTTGATGATATGCTCGTAGCGGCAAAAGATATGGAGGAGATTAAGAAGTTGAAGATCCTTCTCAACACGGAGTTTGATATGAAAGATTTGGGAGCAGCTCGAAAGATTTTGGGCATGGAAATAATTCGAGACAGAAAACATGGTAAGCTTTTCTTATCACAGAAAAGTTACATTGAGAAGATTATTTCTCGCTTTGGCATGAGTTCGGCAAAATCAGTAAATACTCCTTTCTCGGCCAATTTTCGTTTATCGACTGCTTATGCACCTCAAAGTGAAGCAGAGATAGAGTATATGTCCCGAATACCCTATGCTAGTGCTGTTGGGAGTTTGATGTATGTTATGGTTTGCACGAGGCCGGATATAGCTCACGCGATGAGTGTTGTGTCACGGTATATGGCTCATCCTGGAAAAGAGCATTGGAATGCGGTGAAACGCATTTTTCGTTATTTGAAAGGGACATCTGATGTTGGCCTTATTTACGGTGGTGAACGTGAATATTTGGTTGCCGGATACTCAGATTCGGACTATGCTGCTGATCTTGATGCTAGAAGATCCTTAACAGGATATGTGTTCACTATTGGAAGTTCGGTTGTAAGTTGGAAAGCTACATTACAACCATCGGTCGCTTTATCTACTACCGAAGCGGAGTATATGGCTTTAACAGAGGCAGCTAAGGAAGGAATTTGGTTGAAAGGTCTGATTGAAGATCTTGGTTTCCCTCAAGATCAAGCGATCGTGTTTTGTGATAGCATGAGTGCTATCTGTTTGGCTAAAGACCAAGTTTACCATGACCGGACTAAACACATTGATGTCCGTTATCACTTCATTCGTTCCGAAAGAAGAATCAAAGTGAAGAAGATTGGCACCAAAGACAATCCTGCGGATGTGTTTACTAAACCGGTTCCTTTGAGCAAGTTTCGTCACTGTTTAGATTTGCTCAATATTGATAATTGGAAATACGGAGCTACTTAGGAGCTAAATTCAAGGTGGAGATTGTTAGATGTTTGAATGTTAGCTCTAAGGGTAGTTTAGTAATTTTTGATCTAAAGGATATTTTGGTCCTTTTTTGGTAGAAACTTAAGGAATATTCTAGATAGATAGTTTCTTAAGAAGAGTCTAGAAAAGAGACTTAAGAAACATATCTAGGAAGCTTCTGGAAACTTTCTCTATATATATATATATATATTTGTATCCTTGTATTTGAGATGATTGTAATAAGAGAAAACTTCCATACAACAAAAGGCTCACCATTTTAAGTCTTGTCCTAAAACTCCCTGTTTTGATCATTGTATCTGATCTGATATTGTCTAGCTACTAGAATCTGATCCTAACAATACAGTTAACGAATCCACATTTTTAAGTTAGAGAATAAACCTGAATAAACAGTGAAGCTGAGGTAGCTCGCCGCATGTAATTGCGAAATTCCCTCTCTTGTGTAACCTTCTCGAGTAAGGCATCCCTGGTGATCTCTTTCGCACTCGCACCACGCAGTGACACCTAAATCCACACAAAAAGCATTCAGAGCAATAATTCAAACATTCGATACAATCAACTTACAACTGATTTCATCAATTAATAGGGTATGTGGAATTGTGTTTCAAAGGAGATTATCTGATCATTGCATTTGCAAGACGTAAATTATCAGACAACAATTTGGCAAACCTTAAAACAAGCGATAATTTGCACTTTTTTAGAAACAAAACGCAGTTTGCGAACGCATAATCTGTTTTGAACATGCAATCCCAAACACCCCTTAGGCACAGGTACTAATCAACAAAATCACACTAAAACTTTGTATGATAAATTTAAACGTTCAATCCGATCAACTACAACTAATTCATCAAATAAACACATACTAACACAAAATCACACTAAAAGCTGTAATTGATCATGATCGATACTAAAATGATGATGATGATGATTCAAACATTGAATTTAATAAATCAACAAACAGAGGTTCTAGCATAAGAAAATCATACTATAGTAACTAGTTATAATTAAGATTCTCAATCGAATCAATCTTCTACAGGTTCATGGAACTGATTCATACTAGTGAAATTAGGTCAAGTACCTGATTTTTACGAAGGCCATCCATTATGATGATGATGATGGGTTCAATTTTTACCAATTACGAACATAAAGGCAGTGTTTTGAAACCCGGTTCGACCCGGCCGGGTCAACCGGTTGAACCGGTTCCGGCCGAAAAAACGGGTCAAATTAAACCGGGTTTCATATTTTCGAAACCCGGTTTGACCCTCCGGGTTTGACCGGGTTTGGAGTGACCCGGGTCAACCCGGGTCATGAGACCCGGCCGGTTTTTGGTTTTTTCGTATTTTTTAATAAATAAAACATGTTAATTGTATATATTTACGACGTAATTTTAATTTTACATGTTATATTTGTTAATAAATAGTCTTTAGGCTTAATATATGAAATATTTCATGATTTATATACATACTTTCTTTCTAATTATTGAAAATATATATATATATATATATATATATATATATTTTTTGGAAAACCGGGTTGACCCGGCGGTCCAACCGGTTGAACCGGTAACCCGGTGACTCGACCGGGTCGATTCAAAACCCGGTTTTCAAAACATTGCATAAAGGTAACTGGTGAGTGAGTGAGTGACATTTTCACTTAGCTATTGGGGTTGAATCGTACTGTAGTAAATATTTAACCCGGGTCTAACCATTTATTTAAGTAGCTATACAAGTTGAGGGGGTACATTATCATTTTACGAAACTGGACGCTTTAGACAACCACTTTACCGATCAAGACGAAAAATTATCATTTTATCAACTTGAACCTGACATGACGCATAACACATGTTATGCGCCTAAGATAAGCGTCATAGTTTTGGCTTACATGAATCACAAATACACAAAAATGCTTCATGTGTACGCCTTTAAAAACTAAATGCGTTAAGCTTTGTTTTTTTTCTTCACAATGCGCCCGCTTCCATATAGTTGTGATTATTTATGACTATTTATGCTTTCATGAATTTGCTTTCAATAGTGAATGAATGAATTTATGATTCATGAATTAATGCTTCTAACAATGAATCATAAATATATTCTCTTAACTCATCTTTTATATACTGTAACACTAACTACTCAATTCATCTTCTTCATTAATTTTACTTTAACAACCCACTACCCCATCCTCCATAATTATTAGTTGTTACATCTTCTCAAAAAAATAGATCAAGTGATTTTAGTTTGTTGTTATGCGCCTAAGATAAGCGTCATAGTTTTGGCTTACATGAATCACAAATACACAAAAATGCTCCATGTATGCGCCTTTAAAAAATAAATGCGTCAAGCTTTGTTTTTTTTTCTTCACAAATGCGCCAGCTTCCATATAGTTGTGATTATTTATGACTATTTATGCTTCCATGAATTTGCTTCCAACAGTGAATGAATTTATGATTCATGAATTTATGCTTCCAACAATTAATCATAAATATATTCTCTTAACTCATATTTTATATACTGTAACACTAACTACTCAATTCATATTCTTCATTAATTTTACTTCAACAACCCACTACCCCATCCTCCATAATTATTAGTTGATGACGTATAGTATGGATCGACCCGACCCACACATACTCTTGTAGGCTTGTTGACTGATATTGGACCTCCGGACCGGTATCGCGGTCACGGCTGGTTGGCCTCGCGGGTCGCGGCTACTAAAACACTATTCGTGGAACGCGGTGCACGCTTAGATTATTTCCAAGGATAATCTAATTAAATAAGAATATATGTTTTACTTATTTAAAAGGATTCAGGATAAGGTCGAATCCCTAAACTATCGGTCGTATCTTGGGCCGGAAAATACGGAAACCCTAAAGGGTATTCACTCTATAAAAGGAACGTAATTATCGTTGGTACAGGTATCTCAAAAACCCTAATTACATTCGATTACTCCCTCAAGATCATACACTTACTCTCACGCCGAAGTCCAATCGTGGGATCCGCTCCCACGATAAGGTTAACAGTGTTTATTTCTTTATGCAGGGTCCTTCAACAAATTCACTTGGTACAAGAACAAGGCACTCTACACCCGAATAGCAGCCTATTCGGATCAAACTAGACCCAACCCAACTTTTGTATCAACAAGTTGGCGCCATCCGTGGGACCCGAACACTAGGAATTACTCTCACCAGAATGAGTGCAATGGCTAATGCAACCCCCATTGTGACTACTGTCACGAAAACTACAAACAAAGAAAAGGCGCCAGACGCCGCACCCGGGGTGAACATCGTGGACTTCTGCGAAGAATACTACGAAGACATCTTGCCGATCATTATGGATAAGGCGCGGCGTGACAAGCGAAAAGAAGTCCAAACCAGACTAAACTTTGGAGAAAACAACAAGAGAACACGAAGAGAAAGGGAGAATTCCCTAAACTCAAGGGCCGAAAACTCGCCTACGAGAGTCTATCCTGAGAGATCCAGGACTCGCGGTCGCGAAAAGCGCGACGATAGAAACGTGTTTAGCCGCCTGAGCCTCTAAAGGAAGAGCGTGCATGAGAGACTTAGTAATACCTACTCGCCAAGTACAACAAAGTCTGGGCCAAGCAGGACGGACTCGAGAGATCCCTCCCACAGTAGATGTCATCACCCCAAAAGGGAACGTCCCCGAATCGAAGAACGCTCATGGAGCGCCGAAGAATCGTATGGTGATACTTACTCGCGGGAGACCAAGACCAAGTATAGAGATCGATCTCGTGACGAAGATCGATTTCGAAGCTTAAAAAGACGGAAGGAAAGTGAATCCCTATCATCTCGTGGATCAGAAAGCAGTACCAGTAACAGAGGACACTGGAAGTCAAGGACGAAAAGGCGCGAGCTGGTAGATGAAGATGACATGGCCATACCCTGGACCTGCGAAGATGTGAATCCGTTCACACCTTGAATCCGCAACTTCAAAAGTTCGCGGAGGACGCGCATGCCCAATAATGTAAAAACTTATGACGGAATTGGAGATCCGGAAGACCACTTGAAAATTTTTCAAGCCGCGGCACAGATGGAACGTTGGGCAATGCCCACATGGTGTCACATGTTTAACTCTACCCTAATAGGGGCCACGAGGGTCTGGTTTGACGAACTACCCCCAGAAAGCATAGATGGGTACAAGGGTCTCAAAGCGGCCTTCCTAGCATACTTCATGCAGCAGAAGAAGTATGTGAAAGATCCAGTAGAAATTCACAACATCAAGCAGAGAGACGGAGAAACCATTGAGGACTTCATAGAGCGGTTCAAAGCATGAAGGGAGCCCCTGAATGCATGCGGATCTCCGGGTTCATGCATGGGGTTAACAACCCCGAACTAACAAAGCGTCTCAATGAACAAGTCCCAAAGACAATGGAAGAAATGATGACAGTCACTACTGCTTTCATACGAGGAGAAGCCGCTGCCGCCTCTAAAAAGAAAGGTCACTTACCGTGGAAATCACAAGACCAGCCCAAGCGGCACGCTTCCGAGCGAAAATCTGACTTCCGAGGTCAATCAAGGGAAGGACGGGGGTCTAGTAGGTTTACTCCCCTTACCAGAACGCCCAAGGAAATCCTCGCGGCCGAAGCAGGAAAATTCAAACCACCACCGCCCATGGTAACCCCGGTAGAAAAAAGAAGCAGTAACAAGTTTTGCGATTTCCACAATGATAAAGGACATAGCACGGACGAGTGCATGCAGTTAAAGAAGCAGATTGAAGAATTGGTGCGAGCAGGAAAGCTCTCGCACTTGATAAAAGAAATTAAGCAAAGTCGAGATCAAACGAAGAATGGAAAGAAAGAAGCCCCGGCCAAAGATAAGTCCTTAGCAATTTATATGATACAACCATGACAGAGAATAACAAAGCAAAAATTGACCCAAAGCTTTGCCCGTGTCAGCCAAATCACGTTCCCACCACTAGCTAGCAGCGATGGGACGGAAGGTCCGCTCGTCATAGAAGCGGAAATTGGTGGACACATGATCCACCGCATGTACATAGACGTAGGATCCTCTACGGAAGTTCTCTACGAGCACTGCTTCAACCAGCTCCGGCCGGAAGTTAAGAGCCAGATGGTCCCGGCAACAACGTCGTTAACCGGTTTTAGTGGAGAAACTATATGGCCGCTGGGACAACTTAGGCTTCTGGTAACAATTGGAGATGTGGATCGTTGTACAAGAGCGTGGATGAATTTTATGATCGTAAGATCAATGTCACCATCGGAAGATCGGGTATAAGAGAAATCCAAGCGGTACCGTCCACAGCCCACATAATGCTTAAGTTCCCCGTCGACGGAGGAATAATAACTATCCGCAGCACTATCCTAATATCAGCTAAGTGTGCAACGATGATTACATCACCCAATGAGTTACCCAAAGAAGTAGGAGTCCGTCATGAAAATTTTAATGTAGCTATACATCCGAATTTTCCTAATCAGGAAGTGGCAATAGGAGGAACGTTATTCGCAGATGGACAAATTAGACTATACACACTCATGAAGGAAAATCTGGATATATTTGCATGGCAGCTGTCAGATATGACAGGAGTACCGTGATCAGAAGTGGAACACCGACTCAATATCCAAGAAGGATATTCACCAGTTCGACAAAAAAAAGGGTCAGGCCCCAGATCGTGTGATAGCCATCCAACCAGAGGTACAACAACTAGTAGGGGTGGGGATCATGAGAGAAGTCTATTACCATGATTCGCTGTCTAATCCAGTCATGGTAAAAAAAGCATGAAGGCATGTCTGTAGGATTGTTATCCCCTTCTGAAAATTGACTGGAAAGTCAAATCTCTCTGCGGCTACCCCTTTAAGTGTTTCTTGGATGCTTACAAAGGTTATCATCAGATACAAATGGCAGAGTTAGATGAAGAGAAAATAGGTTTTCAAACCAGTCAAGGGGTATATTGCTATACCAAAATGCCTTTTGGCCTTAAAAATGCTGGCGCCACGTACCAGCGGCTGGTGGACAAAGCTTTTGACAGCCAAGTTGGCCGGAACATAGAGGTGTACGTTGATGATCTGGTTATTAAGAGCTACACGGAAGCAGAAATGCTAAGAGACATTGAGGAAACATTCCGCACGTTACGCAAGATCAACATGAAGCTCAATCCCAAAAAATGTACGTTCGGGGCAGTGGAAGGAATGTTCTTGGGGTACACGATTACCCCGGAAGGAATAAAACCGTGTCCTGACAAAACGGAAGCTGTACTACAACTCCCGTCCCCACGGACAATCAAAGAGGTCCAGAGCCTCAACGGGAAATTGGCTAGTTTGAACAGATTCCTCTCTAAATCAGCGGAAAAATCCTTGCCGCTATTTAAAACCTTGAAGAAGTGTATTAAAAAGAGCGACTTCCATTGGACATCAGAAGCGGAACAAGCCTTCATGCAACTAAAACAGCATCTGTCAGAGCTACCCCTGCTGGTAGCACCCAAACCAAAGGAAGAATTGATTATATACCTGTCCGCCTCCTATGGAGCTGTTAGTGCGGTCTTGATGACTGAGAGGGGCACGGTTCAGACGCCAGTCTACTTTATAAGCCGCGCATTACAGGGCCCCGAGCTAAACTATACTCCAATGGAAAAGCTAGTTCTATCACTAGTTTTTGCCGCCAAGAGGCTGCGAAGGTACTTCCAGGCGCATCCCATTGCAGTTATTACGGACCAACCGATTAAACAAATAATTTCACGTCCCGACGTGGCAGGGCGGCTACAAAAGTGGAGCGTCATGCTAGGAGAACACAATATAACGTACCGCCCAAGGACATCGGTGAAAGGACAGATACTGGCGGACTTCCTCGTAGAAAAGCCAGACGAAAACCCGCCAGATACACCAGTTGTGGAAACCCCACCAGAGCCGTGGACACTATTCACGGATGGATCGTCATGTGTAGATGGATCAGGCGCAGGTCTAATCCTGACAAGCCCGGAGGGGACGGAGTTCACCTATGCGCTACGGTTTCAGTTTACCGCTTCTAACAATGAGGCAGAGTATGAGGCACTGATAGCTGGCCTTCGGATAGCGGCGCAGATGGGCGTGCGGAATGTGCAAGTAAGCGTAGACTCTAAGTTGGTAGCAAACCAAGTCCTAGGAACGTACGTCGCCAAAGAAGAGAATATGGTCAAATACCTAGAGAAGGTCAAAAGTTTGGTCAGCGGCTTCGCTAAATTTTCCATAAGCCAAGTACCACGAAGCAAAAATAAGAAAGCAGATGCCCTGAGCAAAATTGCGTCAACCAGCTTTGCGCATCTATCTAAACAGGTTTTGGTTAAAATACTCAAAGAAAAATCCATACAAGAGGAGGAAGTAGCGACGGTGATAGAAGAAGAGGAAACAACATGGATGACCCCGATAACAAAGTACCTGCAAGATGGGACTCTCCCTGGTGAAAGAAAAGAGGCAAGCAAACTCCGCATAAAGGCTAGACAGTACGAATTGTTGGAAGGAGTGAGTTCTCTAATAATAACGGTCCTTCATTAAAGCCGTGGCTAAGGTGTGTCTGGCCACTTCAAGCGAAGTATGTGATCAGAGAAATTCATAAGGGGTCGTGCAGTATGCACGCAGGACCGCGGTCCGTGGTAGCCAAAGCTATGCGGCTGGGATATTATTGGCCAACTATGCACCGGGATGCACGGGAGATGCTAATGTTTTAGTGGCATTGTTGTCAATTACATCGACCCCGTGCCAAGAATTCCCCAACACTAAGCTAACCCCCAATCACGACCCCCCCTCATGGCCAGTTCTACAGTGGGGAATTTGACATAGCAGGCCCTTTCCTGGAAGGACCAGTGAATGCGTCTACAAGTTTTTTAATAGTCGCTATGGATTATTTCACAAAGTGGATAAAAGTGAAAGTCGTGGCAACAATCACAGGAAATCAGGTGAAAAAAATTATGTGGGACAATACTATATGCCGCTTCGGTCTCCCAGGAGAAATAATCTCAGATAACGGTAAACAGTTCAGCGACAACCCATTCAAGGATTGGTATGACAAATTAAATATCACACAGCGTTTCGCCTCAGTGAAGCACCCGCAGTCCAATGGACTTGTAGAAAGGGCAAACTGAAGCTTGGGCGAGGGAATTAAGACACGTCTGGGCGAAGGAAACAAGAATTGGGTAAAGGAACTTCCCCATGTTCTTTAGGCCCATCAAACAATGATTAAGTCAAGCCATAGAGACACTCCTTTCTCTTTGACCTATGGAACGGAAGCCGTCATACCCGCGGAAATCGGGATGCCTACATACCTCACTGCGGTAGTAGACGCCGTGCATAATGATGAAGAGCTACATCTAAATTTGGATTTACTGGAAGAGAAGCGGGAACGCGTAGCAATCTATGAAGCCAAGGCTAAAAGAAAAATGACAAAATATTACAACTTAAGGGTCCGTGGCGTTACTTTTAGACCTGGAGACTTTGTCTACCGTAGCAATGATGCAAGTCACGCTGTGGCTGGAAGGAAACTTGGCCCGAAATGGGAAGGACCTTATGAGGTCACGGAAGCACTTGGAGATGGAGCAAACAAATTGAGATCCATGGACGGCGCGGTCCTTCCGCGGACATGAAATATTGCCAATCTCAAGAAGTTCTACCTTTAAGCTACGACATGGATAAGTCTATTTTCTTTTTTAATTTGATTTCTTGTTTAGGGCCTTTAATAAAATCCATGTATTGCACATTTTGCTCTCAAGTTATTAATAAATTCCGCGGGTCTAGCTAACCCTGTGCCTTTTTTATATGAAAAAATTCCAAACAAATCTTTCTTTAATATCAATTACTTGTTGTTCCGTATAATGAATAATCAACTTAATGAATGTCTTTGGACATTTCAAAGGATAAGCACCCTAATAATTGCTTGTCGTGTAAGAGGGTTGCAACCCCAGCGGCCACGGATTCTGTATCCTTATGCTACGTGCACCTAAGACGTTAGGCGCATAAGAGAAGACACCCACGGAGCATGTAAGACACTACAAGTGCAAACTGTAAACAATGGATAGTGCATTACAAAAATTGTTAACGTGCATTGTTATTCACAGACATCCGTGTATATATATTACAAGCCAAAAATTATCTAAGTACCATAGGCGGTACTATGGCCACTCCGAATTAAACATAGGAGGTAAAGGCTTAGACCTAATTAACCTCGGAGAAACCTCGCCTTCAGATCCCTATGTCTGTGTGGCGGCATCTGTGAGCAAAATGGCAAGATCCTGAGGAGCAGCGGTCGGAATTGATACAACAACACCATCAGACCTAACATGGTGAGCAGAACCAACACCGTGTGTGCGACACACCACTCTGCATTTCTTTTTCTTTTCCGCCCGGCTTATATTCGCGGCAATGGCATCCTCCAACGATATCTCTTCTTTCACGGCCTAAGGGTCTTTAGGATTGCATACCTCAGGGTATATAGGAATCTTTAGTTGGGAAGATCTCAGGCGGAGGTCACGAATCCACTGAGGGGCATCCTCCCCGGTATCACTCTCTAAGTAGAGAGAGGCCATTATTAAATCAATGGGGCTATCCTTTAACCTCTCCAGTTGGTCTATTATAGGGTATTTCAGGTCTTTCAGGTCTTGGAGGGCTTTGACAAACTTGTCATTGGCTTCTGGGTCATACGCCTCAACATCCCCTAGATCACGGCCAGCTTTCCTGTGCTCTATGCTATATTGCAGGACTTCACTCATACCCTTGGCAAGCCCTGCAGACACAACATCAGCAAACGCCTGCCTTACCTCTCGAGACTCGGCGCACTTCAGAACGGCAAGGCGCAGGCCGTGCCCAATAAGCCAGCGGCGACCCGCAATCGCCGTCAACATGTGTAGATATAACTCTTCATCAAAATCTATGCTTAGCTTATCCAGACGAGCATCCATCTCTGCGCACAGCTGCTCAACCTTATCATCCTCATACCTCTTAAATTCTTCGAAGGCGGCCTTTATTCGCTCTTCGCCTGTGATTTGAGCTTGTAGAGAAGACACTTGCTGGGACATCTGTATATTGTTTACTTGGAGATCTGAAAACTTGGCACGGAGGCTCTCCAACTCCTTGGCCAATTCTACATTCCTAGCCTCCGTGGCCTTCTTCATATCTACCTCGGCTTCTAACAAGGCCTCCAGGTTTTTCGTTTGATTACGGAGAACCTGCACTTCCGTATCCGCAGATTTAAGGGAGTGGATCTCCTGATCAAGTTTCTTTATCTCCTCCTCCCTTGCCTGGATTCTTTGATCCCGCTTGGCTACCTTTTCCGTGGCTCTCTTCAGTAGCCGAACCTCTTGCTCGAACCTTAGCCTAAGCTGGGAACCCATAGCCACCTGCCGCGCCAAATTCATGTTATATTCATTCAAAAAATCCTCATTTCGCAAATGGCGCAGCTCTGAAAAGTACCCCGGCGGCACTATATGGTCCACCACGTCCTGGCATACATCCGGACTTTCCAAACGACAACTATTGGTCACGCCCCATCCTGGCTGATATATACCACTGAGAGACCATGCAAAGGATGTAAAAGAGGTAGACTTCTCGGAGTCTGGGTCCCCCGCAACGGTCGCTCCCTTGGAAGACCTGGATTGATATGGTCTGTTAGCATACCTCAATAAAAAAAAGAATAAAGATAACAGAAGGGACAAATTACTTACTGGGCAATCTCCCGTTCAAGGATTGACTGCGGCTTCGCGTATGACAAGGGGTCCGGGTCACTCACATCAGCAGGAGTCTCTTGCAGAATTGGCGCGGATACGGTGGAGCCCGTATCTAGTCTTGTTGATTTCTCCCCAATGGTACTCTGTGTTGGGCGGAAGGCAGCATGGTCTTTCCTAAGCACTTTGGGAGGGGCATTCGCATCTGCCCCATCGCCCCCCTCTCACGACGCTTTTTACTCACACGGGGTCCCATGGCGGCAACTTCCTTCTCAAGGCCAATTTCTGGTGTAACCCCCACGATTGGCATGTTTTCTTGTGGAGGGACTTCAGGGGCAACCGTCTCCTGGCCTTGGTTTTCTGTTCCGTCACTTTCAGTGATTCGGCGGGGCGAATCCTCGTTGAAAAAGTCCAGGGGCGACTTCTCTCTAGTGGACGGTGTCCCTGAAGAACTGGACAGCCCGGTAGCAATCAATAGGGGTACCTCATGCGCCGCACGGGGACGGGTTCCCGTCTTAACCTTAGTCGGATTTGGGGGCGCTGATCAGGTTAAACAAATCCATTTCTGCATCAACGCAAGCAATAACATTTGTTAGTTTATTTTTCGAGTACATACGAGGAGTACAAGGTTGTTTACAAATACCCACCCCGGTCATCGTCGTAAAGGAACGTGGGGTATACATCATCCCCAAGAAAGTATCTCTGGCTCAACCCTACTAAGCACAACAAAGCCTCAGGTAGTTTTTGGATAGGAGTGCGGCGTGTGTTTAATACCACCACATCCTCCGGGGAGTAGGAACCCGCTACCGGCATCTCATCTTTCGGAGCACTTACACGCCAATCCACCACGGTGGGGAACACTCTCTCGTCTACAAAAAAAAATCAGTTATTCCAATTCTTCAAGGAATCTAGGGGTTTTGTGTAACACCGTGGGGTGTTCTTCCCCGGTCGCTTGCTAAATGACATCCATCCCGAATTAAACGAGGGAATATAAAAAACGCGAAATAAATTAAGCGAAGGAATTATGTGGAGGATACGACAGTTGATTTCGAAATGACTAACTTTGGCTGCACCTATCACGGATAGTTGTGCCAAATGAATTTGATATGGGGAACCGAAAGTT
>BQNB010002264.1:116920-127151 GCA_026074375.1 Tanacetum coccineum | reverse complement strand
TCATAGGTTTACGACAAACAACAAAATCCAAAATAAACTTTTAATTAGCTGCTGCAATTACCAAAACAATTCATGACAATAAGTAACAACAACGGGACGGAACGTGCCCACGATCCACAATCATATCAAAACAATGAGGTAGGCGCACCTCGCCGCTCCACTAATAGTCATAGAAAGGAATACAAATCCTAATTCCAGACTCTTGGTACCGAAGTCACAATATCATAAGGAGTTGATCACTTCCAAGGATCTTACCCACAAAGTAGGCGAAGTCACATCTCATAACCCTGAGTAGGAACGTTACCCCCACTCCAAATCTCACAGCATAACAACATCAACAAGACAAGACAAGACAAGCAAAACAAAAAAAGACAAGACATACAAGACAAGACAAGACAAGACAAGACAAGACAAGACAAGACAAGACAAGACAAGACAAGACAAGCATCATTCTCACCCCAAAATAACATGAGAAAAAAGGGGCTATGAAACTCACCTTTGCTTAGCTTTCCAAAAGATTCCAACAATAAGCTTCACAAACAACTAGCACAAATCTATACAACAAAATAACTCGTGTTACACGCTACTAAGCCAAAAGCTTAATGCATATGTAACAATCATATGATGGATGTCTAAGATGTTTAATTACCCTCATGGGTCACCCCGACCTCATACCCAACTTTAACCACTTTATTAACAAGTTTAACTAGTTAGGCACAATTTTATCAAAACTGCTGAATTTTAAAGCGACTTAACGTACTTAAAACCTCTACTTAATGACCTCCATAATTCATACCAAAAACCACCTATGTTCATTTATGAGTATGTTAACTACCTTATGATTCCTAAGAGCCATTTACATGCACAAGTACTCCTAAGAAAATCAAACTTCAAAACAGTCCTAATTCAGATCTGATTGCACACTAAAAGGTTTAACCCTAAAACCATACTTAGACAACAAATCAGAGGCTAAAAATTTATCAAAGTTTAATAGACACATAGAAATTGACTTCTGTAAAAAGACTAAGCTAAATTCGAAATTTAAGTGGGGGTTTTATACCTCGTAATCTGGCCTAAATCTGACCCGTATTTACTGATTTGACAACTTGTCTTGCAACTAACGTTTGAATGACTTCCCGACCTCATAAACCTTCAAGGCCGGATGTTCTGAAAACTAGACTCTCTGAGCTACGTTATAAGCACCAGAAACTTGATAAAAGCTATTACCATCATTGAGATAATGGCCGAACAACACAGCCCTAATTCTGCCTCAATCCAAATCAAATTTTAACGCGAATTAAGTTTAACCAATTACATCCATAAGCTTCTAATTAAACCCTAATCATTATAACATGATTATTATATCATTAATTTACAGATTTTACAAAACCCTAATTCCATCATAATAATTATTACATGAATTAATGATTATTAACTAACAATGATTAATTAAAACTTACCTTAGAGATTGATTTCTTCACAAAAGCAAAAACCCTTATTTTTCCTCCTCTTTTCTCTCTTGTTCGACCGGTCACACAAAGGGGGGAGGGTTTGAGATTTTATTTTGTATTTATAGACTCCTAATTAATTATAGATAAGATCTAATTAGTATTTGTTTCCTTTTAAAATTCCTTTTTTCTTTTTTTTCCTCTAAAATTTGTTTTTTACTATTCATGTATCAAAAAATATTTTATTTATTTATTAATTACTTAATTATTTGCTTTACCTTAAGTTTTTATAAAAACTTAAGCTTATTTGAGCATACCTTTTTGCGTAAACGCAATTTACTAGACCTTTAAAAATAATTAACTTTTCATTTTTATTAAACCTAACATTCCAAAAATAGAAATTTCATTTCTTCCTTATTCTAACTACTAGTTACTAATCTCATCCTAATATTACTAACATATAAATACGTATACGTATAACTACTTACACAATTAACGCGAAACCGCTTCTATCACCAAAATCATTTCCTTATCACCAAAAGTGAACGAAATGAATTCTATAAAATCCAACACAAATCCAATCCCAATGAGACGGTCACGCTTAATGGATTGATTATGCAATCTCACATATCCCACACAAACACATATAAACACGTATAAACACATATAACATATAACCCGTACTTATAGAACAGATATTTAGGTCAACACTACGGTTTGACCAACCTGCTCAAGCCACGGTTGTCACAGCTTAGATGCAGAGCAGGCTAGTGGTAACATAAATAGGACCCAATCTATGGTAATGCCTATTGTGCCTCTTCCTTAGGGAATTAGTGCAGGTGGTAGTCCCAGGTGCCAAGAAGCCATGGGGGGTTCCACTGCTCTGACTAGGTCTGAAAGGGTACCTATACAGTCCTATGATTTACCTCTCCTAAGAGTTCACATACATTGTCCAAGAATTGACGGTTTTATGTACAACATTGTCTAAGAAAGTGGAGAGCTTGGAGGCAGACTTGAAGCAAACAAAGAAGGTATATGGTGCTGCTTATACCAAACTTATTAAAAAGGTGAAAAAATTAGAGAAAACTGTCAAGTCCAACCAAGCTAGAAGAAGAGCAAAGATTGTGGTTTCAGATGATGAAGAGGATTTAGAAGATTCTTCTAAACAGGAGAGGATGATAGAAGAAATTGATCAAGATGCAGGAGTTACTTTGGTTACTCCTACACATAGTCAAGAAGATCAACCTGAAGATCAGTTGGGAGTCTTTAGTGCAGCTAAGGTACTTGCAGATGCAGCTAAAGAAAATGTTCACACTTATACTAGAAGAAGAAGGGCAGTTAGTACTGGCAGTGGTGGAATTAGTACTGCTAGTAGATTGTTTAGTACTGCTGAAGAATCAGTTAGTACTGCTGGTGCATCAATGCCAGTTAGTACTGCTGGTATGGTTCAAGAGGTTAACATCAGTATTCCTTCACCAGTTGTAGTCAAAGATAAAGGCAAAGGTAAAATGGAGGAATCTGAGGATGAACAGACTAAGAGAACTAAACTACAGCAAGAACAAGAGAGGCTTGGTCATGAAGCAGCAGTGAGACTGCAAGAGGAACTGGATGAAGAAGAAAGACAAAGGATGGCTAGAGTTCATGAAGCAGCTCAATCTTTTACTGAGGAAGAATGGGAAAACATTAGAGCAAGAGTTGAAGCTGATGAAGAGCTATCTAGGAGACTACAAGCAGAGGAAAGGAACAAGTACAGTGAAGTTGATCAAGCAAAGATGCTTGTAGATCTTATTAATCAGAGAAAGAAATATTTTGCTGCACAGAAAGCTGAAGCAAAGAGGAACAAGCCCATGACACAAGCTCAACAGAGGAATTATATGATTAATTACATCAAATTCCTGAAGACCATTGATACTCAACATAGATTAGTTAAACTAAAACCACACAAACATCGTATGCCGCTCCAGGATGGAAGAATACTTTGGCGTATTCGCCTTTTCAATAGCAAAGGTCCTTACATCTCTCTTAATGGAGGTCCGTACTTGGTCTAACAATTTTATAACCATTCTCCATATCTTTTCCACACTCTTTGGTCCAAGCCACGCAACATTTATGTTGGACGCGTTCTTTGCTTTGGACATTATTATCAGGCACCAACATCCTTTTATCATACCTTGATCGGTTCGTCGGACATTTTATCTCGAACTCCTTGTTGGCTTCACTCCTTCTTCCTACTCGACACGGTA
Source organism: Tanacetum coccineum (assembly GCA_026074375.1). Lineage (NCBI taxonomy): Eukaryota > Viridiplantae > Streptophyta > Magnoliopsida > Asterales > Asteraceae > Tanacetum > Tanacetum coccineum. The sequence goes on along the minus strand of BQNB010002264.1, from coordinate 123,460 downwards.
CAACATTATACTTTTGCATATCCAAATGTACTAGCCTGGAAATCAAACTAACTAAATAAATAATCCATCCATCACCTTTGCCTCCTGTTCATCCTTCGATTGATGGATGTTTGAGACTTTCATGATCAGTATTAGATTTCTCTTCTTTGTCTAGTTCACTAATGCATATAGATTGTTTAAGGATATAACCTACCTCAGGTGGATTGACTTTGACTTGCAGTTGTTCAGTCTGTGGTCGCGTAGGTTATTTGTTTAGTTTTTTTTTGTATATCTTTTTGACCCTTTGTTTTATTTTTGTTTTTTTTTTTTTTTTTTTGTTTCTTTTTTTTTTTTTTTTTTATTGTCTTGTTTTTTTTGTTTTTTTATTTATTTTGTTGTGTTTTTTTTCTTTTTTTTTTTTTTCTTTTGGTCTTTATTTTTTTTTGTTTTTTTTTTTTTTTTTTGGTTGTTTTTTTATGTTTTTTCTATTATTTTGTCTTGTTGTTTTTTTTGTGTTTTTTTTTTGTTTTTAGTTTTTTGTTGTTTTTTTTTTATTGTTATTTTATTTTTTTCTTTTTTAGTTTTTTGTTTTGTTGTTATTGTTTTTGTTGCTCTTTTTTCTTTTTTTTTTGTCGTTATTGTTTATTTGATTTTTTTTTTTTATTGTTATTTTGTTTTTTTTTTCTTTTTTGTGTTTTTTTTTTTTTTTTTTTTTTGTTTTTTTGGTTTTCTTTGTTTTGTAGTAATTTTTTTTTTGTGTATTCTTTTTTTTCTTGGTTTGTTGTGTTTTTTTTGTTGTATTGTGTTGTTTTTTTGTTTTGTTTGTTTTTTTTTTTTTCTTTTTTTTTTTTTTTTTTTGTTTGGGATTTTTTTTTTTGTTTGTTTTTTTTTTTGGTTTTTTGTAGTTTTTTTTTTGTGTTTTTTTTTGTTTTTTTTTTTTGTTGTTTTTTTGTGTTTTTTATTTTTTTTTTTGTTTTTATTTTTTGTTGTGTGTTTTTGTTTTTTTTTTGTCGTTTTGTTTTTTTTTTTTATTTTTTTTTTGTTTTTTGTTTTTTCTTTTTTTTTTTTTTTTTAGTTTGTATCTTCTTTTGTTTTTTATTTTTTTTTTTTTTTTATGTTTGGGTTTTTTGGTGTTTTTTTATTTTTGTTTTTTTTTTATTTTAGTTGTTACCTTTATTTGTTGGTTGTTTTTGTTTTTTGTTTTTTTTTTTTTTGTTTTTAGTCTTTTTATTTGTTGTATTTGTTTTTTGTTTTTTTGTTGTTTTTTTTTTTTTAAGTTTGGGTTTATTTTTTTTTTTTTTTGCTTTGATTTTTTTTTTGTTATTTTGTTTGAGTTCTTGTATTGGTTCTTTTTTTTTTTTGTTTTTTTTTTTTTCGTATTTTGTTTTTTTTTTTTTTTATTTATGTGGTTTTTTTGTTGTGGTTTGTTTTTTGTTTTTGTTTGTTTTTTTTTTCGTCTTTTTTCTTTTTTTTTACTTGGGTTTCTTTTATTTTTTTTTTCTTTTTTTTTGTTTTATTGTTTTTGTTTCTTTATTGTGTTTTTTTTTTTTGTTTATTTTTATTTGTTGTGTTTGTTTATTTTTTTTTTTGTGTTGTTGTTTTTTATTGTTCTGTTTTTTTCTTTTTTTTTATTTTTTTATTTTTTGATTATTGTTTTTACGTGTTTTTTTGTTTGTATTTTTTTTTTTTTTATTTTTGTTTTTTTTTTTTGTTTGTTGTGTTATTTTATTTTTTGGTTTTTTTTTTGTGTTTTTGATTTATTTATTTTTTCTTTTTTTTTTTTATATTTTTTTTTTGTTTTTTTTTTTTTTTTTTTTGTTTTTTATTTGTTGTTTTTTTTTATTTTTTTTTTTTCTGTGTATGTGTGTTTTTTTTTTTGTTTTATTTTTTTTTTTATTTATTTTTTTTTTCATTTTTTTCTTTTTGTGTTTTTGTTTATTTTTTTTTTTTGTTTTTTTTTTTTTTTTTTTTTTTGTTAGTTTTTGTTTTTTTCTTTGTTTCGTTATTTTTTATTTTTTTTTTTTTTTGTTTTTTTTTTGTTCTTTTATTTTTTTTTTTATTTTTTCTGTTTTGTTTTAGTTTTTGTTTTTTTGTTTTTTTTTTTTTTTTTCTTGTTGTGTTTGTTCTTTTTTTTTTTTTTTTTTGCTTTTTGCTTTTTGTATTTTGTTTTTTTGTGTTTTTTTGTTGTTTTTTCTTTTTATTTTTTGTGTTGTTAGTTTTTTTTCTTTTTGTTTTGTTGTTTTTTTATTATTATTTTTATTTTTTTTTTTTTTTTTTTTATTTCTTTCATTTTTTTTTTTTTATTTTTTTGTAGTTTTGTTTTTTTTTTTTTATATTTTTTTTTTGTTTGTGTGTTTTTTTTTTTGTGTTGTTTTTGTTTTTTTTGTTTTTTTTCTTTTTTTTTTTTAATTTTTTTGTGTTGTATGTTGTTATTGTTTTTGTTGTTTTTTTATTCTATTTTGTTCTATTCTTGTTTTTTTTTTTGTTCTTTTTTATTGGTTTTTTGTCTTTTTTCTTTTGTTTGTTTTTGTTTTTTTGTTCTTTGTTTTTTGTTTTTTGTTTTTTTTGTTTATTTCTTTTTTTTTTGTTTATTTTTTTTTTTGTGTTTTTTTTTTGTGTGTTTTTTTTCTGTTTTTTTTGTTGGTCTTTTTTGTGTTTTTTTTTTTTTTAGTTTTTTTTTAGTTTCTTTTTTTTTTTTTTTTTTTTTTGTTTTTTTTTTTTTTTTTTTTTTTTTTGTTTGTTTTTTTTTTTTTATTTTATTTTCTTTCTGTTTTTTTTTGTTGGGTGTTTTTTTGGTTTTTTGGGGTTTTATTATTTTTTAGTTTTTGCTATATTTTCGTCTTTTTGTTGTTTTTTATTTTTTTTATGGTTTTTTTTATTTTTTTTTTTTTTTTGTTGTTTTTGTTTTGTTGTTTGTTTTTTATTTTTTTTTTATTATAGTTGTTCTTATTTTTTTTTTTTGTTTCTTTTGTTTTTTTTTGTTTTACTTATTTTTTTTTGTTTCATCTTTGTTTTATTTTTTTGTATGTTTGTTTTTATTCTGTTTCTTGTTTTTTTTTTTTGTTTTTTTATTTTGGTTATTTTTTTTGTTCTTTATTTTTGGTGTTTTTTTTTTTTTTTTTTTGTTTATGTTTTTTTTTTTGTGTTGTGTTTTTTTATTGTTTTTTTTTTTTTGTTTTTTGTTTTGTGTTTTTTTTTTTGGTTTTTTTTATTTTTGGTTTTTTTGTTTTTTTTAATTTTTTTTGTTTCTTTTTTGTTTTTGGGTTTTTTTTTTTTTTGTTATTTTTTTGTTTTTTTTTGTTTTCTTGGGGTTTTTTGTTTTTTTTTCTTAGTTTTATTTGTTGTGTTTTTATTTTTGTTTGTTTTTTTTTTTTTATTTTTGTTTCGTTATTTGTTTTTGTTTTTTTTTTTTAGTTTTTGTTTTTTTTTTTATTTCTTTTTTTTTTTTGGGTTTTTTTTGTTTATTTTTTACATTTTTGTGTTGTTTTTTTCGGTTTGTTTTTGTTATTTTTTTTTTTTTTTGTTTTGTGTGTAGTTGTCGAGTTGTGTTTTTTTTTTTGTTTTAGTCTTTTTTTCGATATTTTTTTTTTGTTGTTTTTTATTTCATTTTTTTGGTCTATTGATATTTTTGTTGTTGTTGTTTATTTTTTTTTTTTGTTTTTGTTTTTTTGGTGATTTTTTATTTTTGTTGTGTTTTTGGTTTTTTTTTTTTTTTTTGTGTTTTTTTTTTTGGTTTTTTTTTTTGTTTTTTTTCTTTTTTTTTTATTTGTTTATGTGTTTGTTTTGTTGTTTTAAATCATTTTTTTTTTGTTTTATTTTGTTTTTTTTTTTTTTTTTTTTTGTTTGATTGTGTATTATGTTTTTTTTTCTAGTTTTGTAGGGGTGTTTTTTTTTTTGTTATGTTTTGTTATGTTTTTTTTTTTTTTTGTTTTTGTTTTTGATTATGTTATTGTTTTTTTTTTTTTTTGTTTTTTTTTTTTTTTGTTTTTTATGTTTTTTTTTGGTTTTTTTTTATTTTTTTTTTTTTTGTTTGTTTATTTTTTTTTTTTTTTTTTTTTTTTTTTTTTTTTTTTTGTTTTTTTTTTTTTTGTTTTTTTTTTTTGTTGTTTTTGGGTGTCTTTTGTTTTTTGTGTTAGTTATGTTTTTTTTTTTTTTTTTTTTTTTTTTTTTTTTTTTTTTTTTTTTTTTTTTGGTGTTTTGTTTTTTTTTTTTTTTATTTTTTTGTTTGTTTGTTTGTTTTTTTTTTTTTTTTTTTTTTGTTTTTGTGTTTTTATTTTTTGTATTTTTTCGTGTTTTTTTTTTTTTTGTTTCTTTTTGTTTTTTTTTTTTTTTGTTTTGTTTTTTTGTATGTTGTTTTTTTTTTTGGGTATTTTTTTTTTTTCTTTTGTTTTTGTTTTGTATTTTTTGTATATTGTATTGTGATGTTTTTGTTTGTTTGTTTTGTTTATTGTTTTCTGTTTTATTTAATTTTTTTTTTTTTTGTTTTTTTTTTGTTTTCGTTTTTTTTTTTTATTTGTAGTTTTGGTTTCTGTTTGTGTTTTTTGTTTTTTTTTGTTTTTAGGGAGGTTGTTTTGTTCTTTTTTATGTCTGATTTGTTTTACTTTTTTTTTCTTTGTTTTTGTTGGTTTTTTTTTTTTTATTAATGGTTTTGTTATTTTTGTTTCTTTTTATTTTTTTTTTTTTTATTTCTTTTTTTTTGTTTTTTTTTGGTTTTTTTTTATCCTATGGTGCTTTTTTTTTTCTTTTTTTTTTTATTTTTTTTTATGTATGTTTTTGGTTTTTGGTTTGTTTTTGTTTTTTTTTGTTTTTTTTTTTTAGTTTTGTTTTTTTTTGTTGTTTTTTTTGTTGTTTGTTTTTTTTTTTAGTTTATTTTGTTTCTTTTTTTTTTTTTTTTTTTTTGTTTTATGTGTTGTTTTGTTTTTTTTTTTTTTTTTTTTTTTTTTGTGTTTTGTTTTTTTTTTTTATTTTTTTTTTTGTTAGTTTGTTTTTTTGTTTTTGTTTTTTTTTTTTTTTTTTTATGTTTTTTGTTTGTATTGTTTTTCTTTTTTTTTTGTTGTTATTCTTTTTGTTTTTGTTTGTTATTATTTTTTTTTTTTATTTTTTTTTTTATTTGTTTTGGTTTTTTTTATTTTTTATTTGGTGTTATTTTTTTCGTTTTGTTTTTTTTTTTGTAATTTTTTTGTTTTTTTTTTTGTGATTTTTTTTTTGGTTTTTGTGGGGTATTTTTGTTTTTTTTGATTTTTTTTTTGGTTTTGTTTTTCTTTTTGTTTGTATTGTTTTTTTTCTTTTGTTTTGTTTTTTTTCCTTTGTTTTTGGTGTTTTTTTATTTTGTGTTTAGTTTTTTTTTTTATTATTTTTCCTTTTTTGTTTTTGTTGTATTTTATTTTTATGGTTTTTTTTTTTTTGTTTTTGTTTTGTTCTTTTCTTTTTTTTTTTATGTTTTTTTTGTTTTTTGTTTCTTGTTTGTATCTGGGTTGTTGGGTTTTTTTATTTTTTTTTTTTTTGTTTTTTTGTATATTGTTTTTTTTATTTTTTTTTTGATTTTCTTTCTTTTTTTCGTTTTGGTTTTTTATTTTTTTTTTTGTTTTTTTTATTTTTTTTTTTTTTTTTGTTTTGTTTTTTTTTTGTTGGTCTTTAGGTTTGTTTTTTTGAAATAATTTTTTTTTTTTTTTTTTTTGTTTTTTTCTTTTTTTTTATGTTTTCTGTTATACTTCAATTTTTTTTTTTTTGGTTTTTTTTTTGTTCTTGTATTTTTTATTTTGTTTGTTTGGTTGTTTGATTTTGTTTTTTTTTTTTTTTTGTGATTTGTTTTTATTTGTTTTTTGTTTTTGGTTTTGTTGTCTTTTGTTTTTTGTTCTTTTTTTTGTGTTTTTTTTGTTTTTTTTGTGTGTTTGTTGTTGTGTTTTTTTTGTTTTTTTTTGTTGTTTGGTGTTTTTTTTTTTTTTTTTTTTTCTTTTTTTTTTTTTATGTTTTTGTTTTTTTGTTTATTTTTGTTTGTTTGTTTTTATTTTTTTTTTTTGTTTTTATGGTTTGTGTTTTTTGTTTTGTTTTTTGTTCTTGTTGGTTTTGTGTGTTGTATATGTTTTTTTTGTTTTGTCTTTGTTTGTTTTTTTATTGTATTGTTTTTTTTTTTTTTTTTGTTTTTTTTTTTTTGTTTTTTGTTTTTTTTGCTTGTGTTTTGTTTTTTTTCTTTTGGTTTTTTTTTTTTTTTTTTTTTAGTTGTTGGTTGTATCTTTTTGTTTTTGTTTTTTTGTTGTTGTTTGATGTTTTTTTGTTTTACTTTTTAGTTTGTTTTGTGTTTTTTATTTTTATTTCTTTTTTTTTTTTTGGTTTTTTTTCTTTGTTTTTGTCTGTTGATTTTGTTTGTGTTAGTTTTTTTTTTTTGTTTCTTGGTTCGTTTTGTTTCTTTGTTTTTGTTTTTGGATTGTTTTTTTTTTTTGGTTTGTTCTTTTTTTTGTGTGTTTTGGTTTTTTTTTGATTTTTATTTTGTTGATTTTTTTAGAGTTTTATTATTTTTTGTGTTTTTTTTTTTTATTTTTTTTTTTTATTTTTTTTATTTTT